>CAJHQP010000198.1:0-244742 GCA_905132765.1 Moricandia arvensis | reverse complement strand
CATAGTACTATTCTCAAATTGAAAACTATAGCATGTTACAATTTTAGTTGTACATGACCTTAGATGTCTTCAAAAGTTTCTCTGGAAATTTTAATATTAATATGATGTAATCTGTATTATAAAGTTTTTGGTCTAGGACTAACTCATTATAAAGTTTGGGAGAGTGCAAAATCAGCTTCACAATAATGTTTTGATTAAAGAATGAAATCATAAAAATGTTATCTTCAGAACCCCCTGTCCTGCTTTGAAAAGTTAAGAAGATGAACAAAGAAAAAAAAATGTTTTAGAGACAAGAAATGTGTAGTCTGTTTTTTCTTCTTCTTATCTAATCCATCATTTAATGGATTTAGAAGTCAACTGTTCTTGATCTTTCAATGTGTCAGCTGCGTTTAGAAGCATATCCATTCCTCCTACGCTATGATCCAACTCTCCATTGCCTTTACTTCCCCGTTTGCTCACGGTTCCCACCTTCTTATCAAACACCTTTCGAATTTTGCGCACTTTCTGAATAGCAGCTTTACAAGTTTTGCAAAACCATTCTCCATCTGGAACCGATGCACATGGAGGTTTCATGCAATAGATGTGGTAAGCATCATCACACCCGTCACACAAGACAATCTTATTATCATCCTTGTCAGTTAGACAGTTTCTGCATAAGCACGAGGAGCAGTACCAACTAACATTGTGTAGCTTTATTTGCTTTGAAGTCAAACACCTGATATGGTAATACTTGTGAGGGCAAAAAGGGTGATCACATGTGATGAACCTGCCATCGCTTTTCTCCACTTTTGTTCCACAGGTCCTACAGAGTTCAGGCTCTCTCTTCCTTTCCACCTCGTGACCTCCATGATTCATATTGCAGCTTGTATTCTCTTCTAATTCGTTAGAGTCTTCTTTACATTCTCTACTCGTATCAACATATCCGTTATCTGCCTTTCTCAGCTTTTCGGTTTTCTTTTTCTCACACACTAGGCAATTCTCGTGAGGTGATCCGATTCCATTAGCTGTGCAGTTTAGGCAATACCAACTGTCTTCCGTCAACATCTCTTTCCCACCAGGGTGTGCACATGAGACATGATACATATCTTCACAATGATCACATGCTAAACAGTCGCTCACCCCTGCCTTCACTCCACATAGCTTGCAAACGTCATAAACACCGTCATTTCTGTTGATCTCCACATTCGGATGAGGCTTCGGTTCCACAGTGTTGAACTGCTTCAACTTTTAGATTTTGAGAAAGAAAAAAAAAGACATTAGGGAATTTGTAATATAAAGTAACTAGCATCTTGAAGAAGATCATTTATTCATGAGCCTCACCTGTTCAGTACAGGAGGTTTTTGAACGCTCTAAGAGACTACCAGCAAGCACAGCCATATTATTACCAACATCCTGTAGTTTTTGCCAGACCTGAAATCAGTAACATATGCTTAGTACTATGTCTAGTTTTGAATCTATGGCATAGTATCTTCAGGAAAACACAAATACATTACTTCAAGTTGCAGAATGATAAGGATAAGAAAGACATCACACTCTGTAACATGCATAGTTATCTTCAGACTACGCAAGAGTTTCCAATAATTTACCTGTTGGAGATCCGTTGAGAAGAGCACAGGTGAACCTTCGTAAGCACCCTCTTGCATCCTGGTGTCTATCAAAGTTCGGCACGCAAGGTCTTCAATCTTGACCCCTTGAAGATTTTCTGAAAGCAATTTACTTAGGGATGCAAACTCCTTTGAAGCTAAAACTTGAGACAGAACACTCTGGCAACCGGCTGTCACAGTCTCATACTTGGGTTCTTCTGGATTTGAAAGCTCAGCGAGTTCACCAGTAAGATGAGTTCCTCCGCTTATCCTTTGAGTATTCAATTCACAAGCGACAGAATCCTGTGCAAAAGAAACTTAATGAATACAATAATCCAAAACAAGAACGAGCTAGCATGTCTAGTGAAAGTAAATCATGGCCACAGGAGTTTCATCACAAATATAATGAGACTAATTTCAAAATCGCTTGCACAATGCAGCAAACACTTCTCAGATTCTCAAAGCATTTCCTGAATCTAGCTATCACACACAGGACACCCATGTCGTCTGGAAAAAAGCAGTCACATAACCGAAGAATGGTTACTTAAATAGCCACAGAAAGATAAAAAAGGTATGAACTTTAGTCTTTAACTCCACCCAAAACATACTGCATAGGTGAGGAGGCTAACAATAAGTATTAAAGCATCTACTAATCATCATCACTAGATTGAAATATAACCTAATATGTAACACAAAAGTTGTAGCAACTACATATACTCCAGCAGTTCAAATCAATCACAATCAAAAGGCATCATCAACATAATAGCAAAATTCAAGGGAAAAGTACCCGGCTTCTTAAGTGACCATCCGTAGAAACCATCTCAGAAACCGAGTTTTCAAGCTTTCTCCGCTTGCGTATGCGTAAGTTCTTGCCATCTCTAGAACTTCCATTAGCCATATCACCCCCTCCTACACCGCAACTTTCAAGTCTACCATTACGCTGACTACTCTCTGTACCATCACCATTGCTCATCAACATCTTAATAACACAATGTTCTGGATGACATCTAGGGTTTCATCCTACAATAGAGAAAAAACATGATTTTTACAATCCTTTACACAACCAAACAAGAAAAGTATACATTTTTATCATTTGGGTCATCAATTTCATAAGATTCCTTCAATTTCACAAACTTCCCACAAACTTTATCTCAACATTACGAGACGATACGAAGATAAAGGCCAATCCTTGCGACAAGGGAGTAAAAAAGCGTACCGTAGTGGAGATAATCTACGAAACAGAAAACCCTAGAAAAGCTGCGAAAGGTTCGATTTTTTTTATTCCGCTCGCCGGAGACTCGGACGGTGGTTCTGTAAATCTCCCCTCTCACTCTCACACGGCTTCTCTTATCTTTGAACCATTTTTAAAACTTTCGCGTCTCCTCTCTCTAAACCGGGGTGCTTTGGATCTCACACCGGTTGAAACCGGTAATTATTGACGTGAAACTGACACGTGGAAGTAGATTGATGTATATGGCATCCGTCCAATAGTTGCACCTGATCGTAATGTGCTTATTTTATTTATGGTATAAGAGATGAACATTTAATTTTCGATTTATATTCATATCGATTTTTATCCAGTATTTTCGAATAAAAAGATTTAAAACTTACATATCTACACATAAGATTTCTATTTCAAACTGGTTCTACTTGATTATGGATTAGTTTGGTTCTAAATTTTATATACTATTTTAAAAATAATATCATTCAATTAATTTTATTTGAAAATTTTCAAATTTATTTAAAAATGTGCAAAAGACCCAAAAATAAACCAGTTACATCTTTAAACACCAAAATTAACATCAAAAGTATATACTACTTGAACACATAGAGATCATAGTTCAATTCCGATCTGGTTTTCTGGATCTGCTAGATGCCCAAGACAACTTCTAGCTATTAACCAATATAATACACTTGTCTCTGTTTTGATCTGAGAAAATAAAACATTTGTTTTTTAGTGTTAAAATGTGCACAAGTGTGTTTTCATTCTTTCCATTGTACAAGAAGAAACAAAAATAAAACAACATAGCAATCATCAGTCAGTAACTCTACTACTACTTGTCGCTTTGAGCAGACTTATCACTCCCATTACGGAGTTTTGTATCCATTTCTCAAATCCCTTTCTCACAAATCAGAATCCTAACGCTTGCGTGTGGTCCTTCTCCTGTATCATGAACCCCAGCTCTCCAGCCAATGGCTGTAGCTGTTTGTTGAAGTTGGTCCATTAAAGACAGTGAGTCCCTTATGTAAACTCGTCCTCCTGGTCTTAGCATCCTGTCCATCTCCACCATTATGTTTGTTATGTTGCACCTATGGTTCCACACCAAAACACAGTTCATTACTCCTCTGGATTCACATCACACAGAGAAACAAAGTTCTTACCTCTTCTTCTCAGCAGACAAGAAAAATGCAGCATGTATTAAGTCATAGGTTCTTGGGTATGTGTCAAATGGCTCACACCTAGAGAGAAACCAAAGTATGAAGAGCTTAGAATGTAAGTTATGTGGGATTCAAGTACAAAGAGTGTCTTATACCAGTCATGCATAGTCCCTACAAGCCCGCGGTCATAGATAACTGGCAAGGTGTTGAATCCACTTGTGGGAACAACGTTCATAACCCAACAGTCTAGTCCTAGATCGTTTAATGCTGCTGCAAACCTACAAGAAATATCAAGTGATCTTAAGTCATACAAACTTGGATGTGACAGAAACAGAAGCAGGTGTGGTTGATGATTACCCTCCAAAGCCAGCTTTCATGTCAAGAACATTCCTTAACTTGAACTCCTTCCAGCGAAAAACGCGGACATAACTCTCTACTACTTCAAACCAAAACCTCGACTCTGCCTTCATAATCTCCTTCCGGGATATATAAGCATCCATTTGAATGCTCTGCAGCCTCGCTGGAGGATCATGAAGACGTGCAGGCCATGTGGAGACATTAGCCCCGTAGCCATTTTCAGGTAATCTAGTGATGCATGGTTTCATATCCACATACCTGAAACAAGACACCACAAAGCTCAAAATATTTTAAAGAGTTGCAAGAAGACGCAATACTACTAGAAATGAGACTATGTACCAAACATCATCAGGATCATCATCAGGTCTGCACAAAGGAGGCTTGACTCCAGCTTCACGGCTGTTATAGCAGCTATTGTTTAGAGGCTTCCTCCATATAGCAATATAACCCTCTTTCTTGATAAGTTCCCAACAGAGTCGGTTAGTAAGATCAACCATTTCTGTAAGAAAGATTGATCAAAGAGCAGAAACAAACTCATTCATTAGTCAAGTCTTCATAGCAAGCACAACTAATATACAGACCTTTCCACTGTTCTTGCAAGTTATCCTCATGTTTGTAAACGGGTTGTGCAGCCCAAACGAAGTACCCTCCTGCTCTAAGCATTCTATTAGCTTCAAGAAGAAGTATCCCATCTGTGTAAATCATGCAAACAAAAACCTTTAGTCGCATATTAATGCATAGGAGAAGCAAAAAAAAAACAAAGTAATAAGATATTAACCATCTCTGGTCCAATTAATCCTGCATCTTGAACAATGGATCATCTCAAAAGCTTGGCTTGGATACAACAACCTCCGTGTAGCAAATACAGCCACCATTGCAGGCACACCACGCTCCAACGCAAACTGTATCTGATTCTCATGGACATCTTTAGGTGCTACAGACAAGGTTGTCGTGTTACGCTGCATCAAAAATGCACCAAAGCTCGCCACGCCGCATCCAATGTCCAATGCAACACGAGTGCGTACTCCAAATGTAATGCCGGGAACCATCTACAAAATTTCAATAAAAGATCAATAGAAAAAGAACATGAGGCAATAACAAAAAGAAGCAGAGGATTGAATGCAACCTGAGATATCTGGTCTAAGTACTGATCAGCTCCATGGATGAACTGAGTTCCACCTCCAGGGAAAACAAACTTGTCTTTCTCTCTTCTTATCCAGTTTTGACCTCCTTTGTCTTCCACTAAGCGTGTATGAGGCACGTTGTTGAACCATATCTAACAGTAGAAACACATCAGTCAATAAAGTTAGAGACTTTACACTGAATCTCAAATGGGTCAGACAAGCTATGTCAGAAGCAATGTTCTAAAAATCAGTCTAGGAGTGGCGTGACCACTTAATCTGCTAATCGGGTCTAAACGAAACGATTGTTCCTTTGAAATCTCAGTCTAAGGTACCAGCTTACACCGTTTAAACAAAAATTCTTTATATGGCTCCTAACCACGGTCTAGCGATTTCTAGAACATTGGTCTGGAAGTAAAGGAAGGTGCTTTAAGAAACTACTTCACCTTGTCTCTGCTTTGTGGCCATGGGATTGGCTTCTTATACCCATCTGGTGGAGGAATCAAGCAGTCAAGTCTCTCCTTAGGACAATGTCTCTCGTAATTCTCTCCCCTGTCGGTACTATTCAACCTCTTGATCCCTTCTTCGTTGTCCAAACATGGAATGTGATCTGTCTTCCTCTTTTCACACACACTAAACTTATCAATCCGAAACTCAACTTTCGAGTCACCACCATCATCTTCCGACGAGGAGTTCCCGGTCTTGAGCTCATCGACGGTGTCAGGATCAAACCCACCGATATCGAACGAATCAGACATGGCGCCATTCTCGTCGATGATTCCTGTTCGGACCACCGTCGGTGGGAGAGGTGGAGGGGAGATCTTGAGATGAGGGCGCGGTGGAGGAGCTGGCGCAGCCGCGGTATTGGTCTGAACAGCTTCGGTGGTGTTGGGAGGAAGGAGAAGAGATGGGTAAGAGAAGGAATCTGAGAAGTGGTTGAAGAGGAAGATCGTTGTGATCGAGATAAGCGCAAAGGCGATGACTTTAACCAATCTCGGCGTCTTCACGACGTCTAATCCAACGTCGGAGAGCTTCATCGTCGGTGACAAAGCAGAGCACTTTCACGACGGATTAGAAAAACAGAGTCGATCGAGCAAAAAAACAGAGTTTGCGGCGAGGGGAGTTAATGATCAGACGACGGCGACGGTGGAGAGACGGAGGAGGAAGGTGGAGGTTGTTAAGACACGTGGGTGATGTGGGAGTGAGTGAAGGTACGAAACTCGCATGAAGACAATGGAACAGAACAGAGAGTTGAGCGTTATATAATGATGATAACCTAATCACAACCTGGAAGAAACCTTATTGCTTTTTTAACTAATTTTTATATTCTGGAAAATAACAGTTTTGAGCCTAGTGGATCAACCCTTTATCTTTTATTTTAATTAATAAAGTAACAAGTTATTTAGTTAGACTTGAATCTAGTTGGGATTATATGGTTAAAGGATCACATTTCTTTCTTTTAATAGTATAGTTTGAGGGGATTAAATGGTCTTCTTTTGACTTCCTGACTTTAGAGATTTGGTATACAACCACATGCTCTCACTCACTCACTTGCCTTTTAATGGTGCATTAGCCCCAACAAAATTATGTAATATAGAAATAAAAATCCATTTGATCAAAAAAAGAAAAGAAATAAAAATCCTAAAGTGAAAATTGGCAATTTACGTTGATTAGGAATTGAATATAAAAAATACTAGTAAGTAACAAAAAATATGATTCTTTTTTCATAGTGATGTGTTTGATATTCCAAATAAAGCTATATATAAAACTTGTGTTGATTTACTTTTAAAAATTTATTAGACGTTACTTAAACTCTAAATTTAAATTAGTAAATTTCAGTAGTATAAGAGTATACTACATTTTTCTATTGTTATGATATTTTTTAAAAAATCTATCATAAAATATTTTTCATCATATAATAACGATTTGTTGTTTGTTTTGTATCTTTTACTTTTTACTATGTCAGTTACTATGCAATCACATCTATATTATTAAAACAGAAGTACAAATCTGAGAATACTAAAATTTAGTCATTTATTACAACAGTAATTAATGAAGTTATTGATGTTTTAATGAAGCTACTAATTATGAATATTGTCTTATCCAAATTAACTTAATCGATTTATTACACTAATAAATGAAGCAATTGATATTTTAATGAATCTACTAATTAGGAATGTTGTCTTATCCAAATTTTAAAATGTTTTATTACATCTTTCTTTTTTTACTTTTTCTAATTACTTCATTAATTATATTTATTATAATAATTAATATCACTTATTTTACGTGTTAATCTTAATAATTTCATATGTTTAAATAAAATTTTTTCATTCGTGACAAAGATTCCAACCGGTTAATAAATAGTTTTTATTTATTCACATTCATCCAAGTATCCATCCGAATAGAAATCAGTTTTATGATATCGTTTTTTTGTTCTAAAACTAAACTACATGTAGATATTATAAATTTCTAGACGGGGTTTGAGTTGATCTTTCCGGGTCCGGGTAGGTTCATATTATAAATTTTTATACGGGGTTTGAGTTGATTTAAATTAACACCCGCTCGGTGAGCGGGTCCAGCTCTAGTTGAAGATTAGAATACAGAAAATAGCAGAATCTCGTTTTTTATTCCTAAAGAAGACGAATAAAAATAATTTTTGGCTCGGCTTGCACGGATTTTTCTCTTTGGTTTTATTATATAAGAATATCCCAAAAAGATGAAAATTGTGAAACACACCCCTCAACAATTGAAATCTACAATTACAACCCTGAACCGGAGAGGAATGAAGGCTAAAAAGAACCCCACAAGGCCACTACCGACCATATATATACAAACACACAATAGTTTCAGTCAATAGAGTTTCTGCTTTTAAGATAATCCTCAACAGAGACGCCTTGGTCAAAGCTTCCCATGGAGAGAGAGTCATCTTCAACATCAAGAAGCGCTACTTTAAGGTGTGACTGCAAGTTAGATCTTTGACATTGCTCATCTTTAAGCATCTCTGATTCATCTGAGGAACTACTCACTTGTTGCATTGCCCACTTGAGTGTGTCTTCATCACCTCTGAGTAGCTTTAAGACCTGCACCATTCCACATTCGTTAAGACAACTGCATAGAGCTATCACAAGAAGACCAAAACATGGCTTACAATGCTCATTTTCGGTCTAGCTTGAGGACTACGTCGAATACAAAGAGTAGCAGCTAACGCCATCCTCTGCATTTGGTCACCATTGTAGTTGTTGTTATCACGCAAACTCGAATCTAATAGCTGAGAATACTTCCCATCGTCTAGAACTGGTTTAGCCTGTTCATGACCATTACATAAGAGCAGAGAGAAAAGATTGGTTTTAAATGAGTTAAAAAGTGTATGCAGCAAACACATACCCACATGACAAGACTCTCTTGTCCCTTTGGACATCCACTGCTAATCGGTTTTCTTCCAGAAAGTAGCTCAAGTAGAACAACACCAAATGCATACACATCTATCTTATCATTCACCTTACCATACATGAAGTACTCTGGAGCCAAGTAGCTGCATCAAGAAAAAAACAAGATTAGCACCAAAACGTTTTTTCAAGAACTTTCACAAAACACCATACCCAAAGGTTCCTGCGACATCTGAGCAGACAATGTGAGTTGTAGATATAGACGCCCACCTCGCCAGCCCAAAATCAGAAAGCTGGCAACAAGAACCACTAATCTTTTTTAATATTTGTCAATAATATATGAAAAAAAACAATAGAGTTTGTAGTTTACCTGTGGCTCAAAATCATTAGATAGTAGTATGTTTGATGACTTAACATCTCTGTGAATGACAGGTTGTGAAGCACTGTTATGCAAATAGTCTAATGCCTCTGCTACTCCCACAGCTATTTTAAACCTCTCGCTCCAACCAAATGCAAGCGGATCTTTCTTGTCTCCTGTTTTTTTGAAACCAAACATTTGTTTAGATTCCATGATCATGATGGAATCTCTGAGTTGCTTAAGGGCTTACCGTGAAGATTCTCTTCTAGACTTCCTCTTGAGAGATAATTGTATACGAGTAACAAGTTATTGTCTTCAAAGCAAAAGCCTATAAGGGAGATAACATTCTTGTGGTGTAACGTTGTGATAATCTCGATCTCAGCCACGAAATCAGTCAACACATCTTCGGTTTGCTTGAGGATCTTCACAGCAACCTCTCTTTCATTGGACAAACCGCCTCTAAAAACACGGCTGTTGCCTCCTACACCGATGAAATTGTCTGAAAACCACAATGCTTTTCTTAGTTACATAGCAAAGTTTCAAGAACTATAAACATTGTCATATGGTTAAAGGAGAGAAGAACAAACCATCAGAGAAGGCTGATGTCACTGAAACAAGTTCCTTATATTTGAAAACCTGGCAAGCTGAAGAGAATCTCTCACACAGTCCCCCTAGTTCCTCAAGTGGCTTTCTTGGACTATTGTCAGAAGAAGACTCCTTGGTGGCAATAGAGTTAGTACCGTCTGGAACAACTGTGTTTAAGCTTGACACTTTACCATCACAAGTGTCATAACCAATCTGCTTACTGCTCCTCGGAGGAAGCTTCAAAGCCCATTGAGAAGGCCTACGAGATGTAACTGGTTGTCCTGAAGAAGAAGAAAAAGCTCGACGAAGCAAAGGCCAACCTGGTATACCTTCAGACTGTTTCCTAACCAACATAGTTGTAGAACTGCCTGATTCATCTACACCTTTCTCCATTGCTTTGTGGCACTCATCATCATCACCTCCAGATAGCTTCACAGGAGGACTTGTACCATCTGGAGACAAAGAAACAGAACCGCAAACCGAACATTTCTTGGAACCTTCCTCTGAACGGCTAACAACTTTGGAAGTGTTACTTAATGTATTCACCATATTGTTCTTCCTTACATCTTCCTTTGGATGTTGAGACCATTCTCTCTGGAACACAATCTTCCCATTGTTCACAGCATGAACACAACACTCCTTTGGTAGTTTTTGGCCAAGTACTTAGCTACACACGCTGATGAACGAATCGTACGGTGACTTTTAGAGACACCAACTAAGACTTTCGATGCACCAAACGACATCGTTTCTCGAGCTATGATCTTTCGAGCTGAGTTGCCACGACATAGCTTCAGCTTCAGATCCACCTATAGACAAAAAAAAAAGACAAGAACTTATTTTTCAACATCTTGAGATTGAAAGGTTCAAACTTTGTTACCTGTTTTAGATTGCAGAAGCCTTCGTAAACGTCGAGAACAGAGTCGAAAGTCTTCACCATGGAGAGAAGCGATGAAGAGTTCCCTTCTCGATCACAAAAAAAGATCGAAACTTTTTTTTCTTATTATTACAGAACATAAACAAAGATCAAAGCTTTTTCTGTAAGAGAATCAGACAAGACAATGTACCGTTGCTAAGAATGTGAAGAGCGATGACAGTATCACCTGGCTCAGCGAGTTTAACAAGAGCCCAAGTGAGTAACTCTCTGCTCGGTGCGTCTAGCTTCACGCCCACGAGAATCGTACGGCCTAATCGTCCTTCCTCTCTGTTGTTTTCTATCATAGTCTCTGATTTGGTGTTTCAAGTGTTACCCTTTTTGGTTGACGTGTGCTTCGAAGAGACAAAAGAACATCGTTAATGATTGTATTATTTATAATCCCAAAACAAAGACATGAGTCTTCTCTCTCTTCTCTCTCTTCTCTCTCTTGTCTTCTAGTTGCAGAGGGTTAAGTTTTAACCGCAGGTTTGGTTTTGCTTTTGATGCTCTCTCATCAGAAAGAAAGAGAATGAGCAGCCATCTTAGGGCATGATTATTGCAGGTTTCTTAAGCTGAGTTTCTTAGGAAAAGTTAAGAAACTGTTTCTTAATTTTCTTAAGAAAAGTTAAGAAACTGTTTCTTAAAGTACAGTTTTAAGAAACAGTTTCTTAACTTTTCTTAAGAAAACTAAGAAACAGTTTCTTAATTTTTCTTAAGAAACTCAGCTTAAGAAACCTGCAATAATCATGGCCTTAGATATTCCTCCTTTTTGCAATTTTTAGAAATTGATTTTTTTAACCCCACTAGTAGTAATACTTCATAATATTTATTTGTAATCACATTTTTAATATCATAATTTCCCAATTTTGAGGTTTGACATAGTCTCTTGTGTGAATTCAATCACAAAACAAATGTTTATATTAATGTCCCACAAGAATACTTATCTCAGTTGAAATATTTATTGTAATGGTATATATATGCCAAGAATCACGAAATTAACCTAAAATCTTGGAAGTATAACGATGAAAATGAATCCAAGATATCAGAAACAAAAGTTTTGACTTATTTGCTTATCTTTTTTCAATCAAATAATTCATTAGCTAAAACAGCAAAATCTTTTTGTAAAGATCTATATTACATTGAATAGTTTTTGGTATAATTTTTAAGATCACTTCAAAATTGAATAATATAATAATCGTTTGATAAAAAAAAGAAATATTTTTAAAATAGGTAATTTCACAGACTATATATAAATTAAAAAAAAATATGGATAATAATTCTCTTAAATGAAATTACTGTTTCCTCTGTATAATTCTTTAACAGTTGTATAAAACGTTTTGTGGCATCATTAACATAAAATATCTTAAAATACCAGAAACACACATCTTAAAATATAACGAAGAACCATCATATAAAAGCATGCAGCATGCTTAATTACAACCAGTTGCAAGTAATGCAAAACATTTCTACAACAAAATATACTAAATAAATAGGATGGGTAACCTAAATTAAACAGGGAAATTTTTTAAACCGAAGCGAATGTTTCATCTCGTTCTCCCAAGACTTGCCATGCTGGTAACGTACACAACATTAGTTGCGTAATTTGATAAGGCGACGCCGACGTTAAAAGTATTAGTAATGTCACTTAACGTCGTGTCTCATGCATGAATATATCATTTTGTATTTGTTACGTCTGTCATCATTGCCGGAGAAGAAGGTTAGTTACTATGGTGGTGGAGGGAGAAGTAGTAACAGAATACCTGCCGTTTTAGAAGCGAGAAACGACACGCCAACTAAATCCGAAAGGCATGTGTCATCGTCTACCTCATGATGAACCCCACCTTCTCTTTATTTTTATCTATATCTCCATCTCACTACATTTTGAAGACAAAAGCTATGATTATATTAATAAAATTATTGCTAGATATATCTTTCAATTGTTGTGTTTCGACTTAAGAAATGTATTATTCAGTTTAATAAATAAACAAAGCTAATTGTTTTTGGTATTAATCAAATAATAAAAGTGACAACAAACTGAGAGGTTAGAAAACATTTTAACCGGAAGATAAGGAAACGTGGACTACTCAGTTGGTGGCTTTAGTTTCCGCCACGACAACGCCACTTGATCTTACTTTACTTCATCTCATTTCTTTTGTTAGTTTTAAAAACACAATCATTTTCTTTTGGTATTTAACTAATCACGACTTGTGTCGTAAGATTGTAATCAATACATCGAATCTAAAACGACCGTGTCCCTATAATTCGCATGAATATTATACTAGATGTTTGCCTTTTATTTTATACGTCTTGTAGTTGCTTATTGGCTAACACAGACCGCAAAAAAAGAAAAGAAAAGAAAACAAGAGTTGCACGTAAAAGAAGGATAAATTGTAGTATGTGTCGCATAACAGGTGAATATTGATTATTTTTGTAGCATCATCAACACAAGTTCTTAAAAACTTTACACACCTCAATACGTTGTAGATAAGTTCAACGATTTCACTGAACAAAACAATTAGTAACCCAAAACAAATCTACAATATGCATGATGTTGATGTTTCTCTAACTTATGGGTGAAAGTGTTGAAAAACTCGACTCGTTTTATTATATTTTTTATATATCTATGATTATTTTTGGACCTACTACTATGAACCAAGTAAAAGTTAATTTGGATTTAGGTTAATCGCACACAATTTACTTAGTAGTCCAAAAAAATACGATCAGGTTACCTTTTGAAATTAGTTAGAAAATATTTTAAATTTTGATCAAGTAGTGTTAGCAAGTCGACTCTATAGTATGTTTTCATTATATCAGCCAATAGATATAAGAAAATAATTATCTGCTAATATTAGTAACAATAGTTTCTGCTATACATTTTATAATTAGCTGGGGCCATAGTGGGCTTATAAACTTATGACTAAAATTGGGCCATACTCAATAGTATCTCTCTAAAAAGTTCTCTCTCGACAACCTTTAGGCCCAAAAGAAAGCCACTGGGCTACCAAATAAAGAGTTTCTTCAGTCAGAAAATACTTTTTAGAATTGTTTATTTTTCATTCCTTTATAAAAAAATGACAAAAGGTTGTAACATAGATGCAATAATAGAACCAATAATTCAGGTTGATAAAGAAAGAACAATGATGAAGAAGTTGGCAGATAGAACAAAAAGACAGATATACCCTTAAGGGACTTCACCTGATTAACCCATATTAAAAGCGCTGTTGACTCTCTCAAGAGGGTTGACTAAAATATATATATACACACACCACGTGGCAACATCTGAGAGCGAGTACAGATTAACGCGTAAGTAATGGAGAATTAGATACTCGCACTTTCCGAAATTAATTCAGAGGAAATCTTAGCTGTATAGTACATAACTTCTGTCTTTCCCTTCCTTCATCAAAAGACGAGATTAAAAAAAAAAAGGACAAAACTTTAAGAAGGAATCCTCACCTCAATTCGAGAAACCACTAAAGGGTCTTTTACTTTGATTCAGTTCTTGTTCTCGAAAGTCTTCTCCTTTGTTTGGTAAGTACATGTCTTGTCTTTGTTTGCCTCAAATCGAAGCTACTATACCCTGTTCTGTATTAAGTATTAACCCTCGTGTGTTTTGATTCAATACCTTCAGTATCTTGGTTGCTTTTCTAGATTCGGACTCTCAGGTCTGTGAGATCAACAACTGTTTCTTCTCCTGTAATGTTACTTTGGTGCTTTAATGTTTTGAAGTGTTTATCAGTTTTTGGTCAGTTTTTAGTTTCTTGAATGTAGTGAGAATCTGTCTATTTGTGTTGTATGACAGTTTAGGTTTGGATTTGATTGTGTTTTATTGTATTTGATGTTGCAGCTTTTGGACAATACTTTGGTCTTGGTCTGAAGCAAAATGCAGTTATATCATCATCCTTACTCGTTAGACAGCCAAAGAGTGAGACTAGCTTTGGAAGAGAAAGGCATTGATTACACATCATACCATGTGAATCCCATCACAGGCAAGCACATGGACTCTTCCTTTTTTAGGATGAATCCTAACGCCAAACTTCCCGTTTTCAGGAACGGTTCTCACATCATTTTGGACACTATTGAGATCATAGAGTATGTTACCTTACCCACCATTGTTAAATAATAGTTATGCTCTCTCTTTTGGTAATAATTAAAAGCTTTTGTAGGTACTTAGAGAGAATAGCTGAGGTTTCCTCTGGTGTAGAGGATGCTACTTTTGGTAGAGAAGTTCTTGAATGGATGCGGAAGATCAGAGAATGGGACTCCAAGCTTTTTTCACTTGCTCACATTCCTGATAATCGCCGCCTCTATGTCTCCAAGTTCTTGAGGATGGTTATGATTGCACGGATGGCTGAGTCTCCAGACTTGGCTAGTGCTTACCACAGGAAGCTAAGGGAAGCTTACGACACAGAAGACAAACTAAAAGACCCTGAAGCCTTGAGGAGAAGCAAAGATCATTTGCTTAGGCTTCTTGATGAGGTTGAGACTAAGCTAGAGGGGACTACTTATGTGGCAGGGAATGAGTTTAGTATGGCCGATGTGATGCTAGTGCCTGTGTTAGCTCGTTTATCTCTGTTGGATTTAGAAGAAGAGTATATAAGTAGCAGGAAGAATCTTGTTGAGTATTGGGTCCTTGTGAGGAGTAGACCAAGCTACAAGAAGGTCATTGGAAGGTACTTTAATGGCTGGAGAAAATATGCAACACTTTTAAAGACTTGGATGTTTGTTAGAGTCAGAAGCTTACTCAGAAAATATTGAATTGTCAAAAAGATTTGGTTTCTTTGTCATGTTTTTCTTTTGTTTTCCTACTTTGAATGTTCATTTTACATAACATTGTAAAGTTGAGAAAAGTTTGTACCAACAATATTTATTTAAGAAGATTGTAATGTGAATAAAGAATGTGATTGCTCTTACATTGAAATGTGAATTTTAATTATGGATGAAGTTTTTTTTTTTTTGCTTTTGGTCATAAAACAAAAGAATTGAGAATATACTAAAAGGGGAAGAAAAGCACACGATTCCCCTAAAGGAAACTTTCTTTCCTATGAGCCAAAGTAACCAATCAATCACTGTAATTCTCCTCAAGAGCTGAACTTTCAAGGAATGTGTACTTCTCTAAAGTTTAAGAATGTTTTGACTGTTGATCTTCTTTTCTAAAGTTAGATACCTCAGGTATGGAGCTGTTTGCTGTTTTCTCCCACCCGTTGTTCCTTATCCATGGAGGAAGGTTCTGTTTCTGCTGCCGATAGTAACTTGTCCCTATATCAGATGAAAACTCTCTTTTCCGGTTTGGAGAGGCTGAGACAGTCCCAGTACTCCCTGAGATGTTCCAACCGGACTGCTTGAGCTCATTGGAGCAACCTGGGTTTCCCATGGAGGAGGAACATACTGTCTCGTTTCTCTTAGCGAAAAACTCACCATGAGGAACAAGTGGTAGAGGTGGAAATGGAGAGAACGGCATCCCAGGAGCAACAGACCAGCTATTGGGGTCGTCTTTGCAGGGTGAACCACATTGATGAACGATGCTAAGCGGGATTCCATAGGAGACTGTTAACCGAGAAAGGAACTTTTCTTGTGGCTGTGCGGTAACTGCATTAGGCGCATCCGTGCAAGGTGATGAAAACCCGGGTGGAAGGTCGTCATGAACATCCTGACTTCCATTAGATGCATCTGTCATGGTTCTTTGCTCTTTTGACGTAGACGGCTGGTCCCATCTGCTTTTACGCTTGCGTCTATTTGTCTCGGGAAGGATGGAGGTAGGTTGTAAACACCCGTCAGATACAGGTGTTTCAGGCGTTGCAGCCCTTGATGATATGACAGAGGCAGATGGTTCTGCAGTTCTTGGCGAATGATGATCATATCTAGGTTCTTGTGATGCTCTGAATCTGCTGTTTATAGGTGATCTTCTAGACTCCGATCTCTCTTCTCTGTCGATGCGCCTAGGTTTTCTAAGATGCCAAGGGATCCATCTGTCTCGAAAGTTCCGCGCAATTTGATGAACCTGCAGGCATACACATGAAACCAAATGACCAAGGTCCAAAAAACACGGATTACTTGAACAAATAGATAAAGATGAAATGTCTATGGTGCTCAAGAGTTCAAGATTCAATACAATTCTTAATGGTATAGGGGACGCTGGGTACCTGTTTGTCATCATGCTCGGTGAGTGTTAGAATAGACTCCTTGAAGCTGCACAAAGATAAACATGAAATGTCATAAAATTATTAAGTAAAAGAAAAAAGACACAGACGCCATAGGCCCATAGCCTTTTGATAAAATTTACGAACCTTTCCATCCCTGCATAAGGAGGTGGTCTGATTATATGCTCCAGTGCAAGAATATCCCTCGTAGCAAAATACTCTAATACCTGAAGTAAAACAAGTGAAATTGATAGTAAGAAACCTAGGAATTAAGAACATATTAGCTAGATAACCTCAAAACTCTTTGGTATTCACTTTGCCCGAGTCATTTCATATCATATTTTTGATGAATATCTAACACTGGCTAGGATGAAAGAAGAACTGCCTGAATTATCATTTAACTAAAAAGTGCCAAGTGTGTTCTGAACAATATAGAAACAGAAACACCATGTTACAAGGAATGTACCTTCAAAAGTTTTCGGAGTATTGGGGTCTTTTTAAAATCCCTACGGTATTGTTTCATGATATTGTGTAACATTTGCAGACCTGGATGTGTTTGGAGGTTAATTCATCTTTACAAGGTAAAAAAAGATTCATCCAATAAAGGAAAAGGACAGGCCTAGGTATCAAACTAAAAGAAGTTAGACGTACCATTCTTGTTGATTATGTCCACTAAAACCGTTCGTGATTTTGTCTTCAAAAGGGCATCAAGAATCATTGAAAGATCTCGATTGCTGCAATAGTTTCACAGAAAAACAACAGGAATTCAGGCAAAAGATGCAGAGTGTAATAAATCTACAATGGGAACTAAGATAAGCAAGTTAAATGTTTGGAGACCTTTGAATTCCTTCATTGGCACTGCCCCGGGAAGCAGCAGTGAGAAGCAGGAGTTTCAAGTAGCCTTTTGCTGAATCCTGTTTGATTAAGAAAAGGAACTTAGATATGCAAATGTACTGTTGCTGGATAATTGAGGGGGGGGGGGGGGGGGTATTAATATGAGAATCACGCCGAGGATGTAAAGGGATGAGAATCACAAACTAATAAATAACCCTTAGGTACGAGCAAAAGATGATGTTTTTAACCTTACAGCATAACTAATAAAAGTGGGAAAGTAATGCTATGCAACTTACCCTCCGCTTGCTAATCCCTCCCCCGGCATCTAGTAACTCGTTCAGTTTCCCTTCAACTGCAAATTTGGTGAGTGTTAATAGCGAGTATGACCAGATGATTTTGGTATTTTTAACACTTCACGTCTAATACTAGTACCATACATGTTTCAATACGCCCGCTGGGAGAAACTTCCTCTGGTCCTTTAGATTTGATGGGCTGCTGTTGCAACTTTTTGGCTGGTATAGTCTGTGCTTTGTTAACACCAGGAAGTGCTTGCTTGCTGGACCCCGATGAACGCGAAGTTTTGGTACGAGGGCGGGGTCGTGAAAGTATCTCTATATCTTCACCCGATCCATGCTTTACTGTCTTATCAGCATTTGCACCATCCGAGGACAGTCTGCTGACAGACTTGGACGTGGGAGATGTGCTTTTAGTCTTCTTTTCAAGAACCTCCTGCTGGACATCAATGACAGGCATGTCCGTAGAAAGTTGCTTGGATACTTCGGTTCGTTGAACAGATGGAAGAATCTCGCTCTCTGGAAGTTTTACAGAAACTGAGCTAGGCGATTGGGAAGCAAGGTCCTTGGAATCATCAACCTTTGTACAGTTCTGCGGCATTTGCATGTCAGCACCATCAGTGAAGATCCTAGGCGTTGCATCTAAGATTCCTTCCCCACTTTCATCATCATCAAGGATTACAAGTTCAGGATACTCTTCATCTGAATCACTTTGAACAACTACATCACCATTCAAAGGATCTCCCCCAATATAACCTCGGCAATGTGATGACCCACAGTAACACTTTTTGGCAGCGGCACCAAAAACCCTCACATAGTTGTAGTCAAATGTCAGTTCCTGACCCTGGCAATGCAACATACATATTAAAAAAATCATGTTAATATGTATTACTGTCATGACTTTGAAAAGGTCGCAACTCCATAGTTTTTTTTTTATCAAATATCCTTTGAAAATTGTTGGCCGTTCGACTTTACATTTTTTACTGAAATTCAGTATCACAGAACAGTCGTAAGTGTGAGAGAGCCTACCTTCTTAAGGTCTTGAGTGGAGAATATTCCAACGCAAATTTCACCATTCACCATCCACTGCAACAAATTTAATCAAGTTAAAAATGAAAAACATACACATAAAACATAATAAAGCAGAAAAAGTAACAAAGAAGTAGACGAGCTCCACAAATTTCTAAATCAGATTTTTATCACTGACTTTATAATCAGACTATGGGTCATTCGTGATATTGCAAAGGACGCATGACAGATACCTTTTCCGTACGGCAGTTTGGTTCACAACTATGGTTAATGAAACGCCCTAAATTTCCCTTTGCACCAGCATCTATTACCTGCATTAACAAAATAAACTTATAAAGTTATTGCAAGATGCAATTCTTACAAGCACAACCATCAGAAGTAACCTATATGTGCATAGGCCAGTTAAATAAATGTTCACAACCATTAGAAGCTTTTCATTAGAATAGTTAAAGCCATTTTCATCTGTTGCCTTTAGAGTTTACATAAGGTGGTGATACTGATAAAGATACATACGAGAGTCAAGATGAAAATGGCACAAAGAGTAGAGAATATCCTTGCCATCTTATTCGTGTAAACGTCAACTTTTTTTGGGGTACAAGTGTATCAAATAAGAGATAAAAAAAAAACTAACAACAGCTGCAAGCAAATTGCTTAACCAGAAAAGGTTTACAAAGATGGAACTTCACTTCTCTAGATATGCATCTAAGATCAGGAACGAGACACATTCTCGGAACAATATGTCGTATACACGTATCTACTATCAATCGCACAGTTTTTATTCAACAAAACAGCAAAATCATAAACCATTTCAATCAAAGGTGAAGAAAGAAGCAGCTGATTTATTAGAACGAAAGATGTTTACCTCATTCCCATTCAGTGTCATGAAATAGAAATGTTTCTGACCCATGGAAGCATAATCCTTCTGACGAGTCTCATAGGATTGCATATCAAGCACCTGTTACACAAGGAGATGATCCATATGGTAGTTCCATCTATTGGCTAACTAACAATATACATATGTTTAAGAAAAGCACATAACCGAAAAAACTATAGGTTGACAAAATTCCATCTATAACTGATAACATCCTCCCAAAGTTGAACCATCATCAGAAGCATACCTCTCCAACGTATTCAATAAGGAATTGTCCCTCACGTACATCCTCAAGCAATCTCAAGCCATAACCCTTCTTACCAGATTGGAATCTCTCAAACTTAACATACTTCCGTTTTTGAAACTGCAGAAATATGAGAAAGATTTGAGAAAGATATAACTTGACTGTGAATGTAACGCTTTTGCTTGCAAACAAGACATCAGACCTGCTGGTTTGAGCATAGATCACCAGCAGGGCAGGTACCATGGAGACATTCAATGTTAAGCATTCTATTGAGACATTCTTCTCCACAACCCAGTCTACCATCAGGTGGTGGTTTGCAGTGACAAACCATTATCTGTCCAAAATAGAAGGAAGCATGATAACCAAGTAGAAACTCTAGAAAAAGACATTACTGAAAGTGGAAACACATTTCGTACTAAATCATTACTAACATAACTTAAAAATACAAGAAAATTAACCTCGTCAATTGTTTGATTTTTACGGTTACGATGAAGAAACTGGTTTGTTTTTATGGCCCTGAAGCACGCCTTTTTGTTACCTGCAGAATTGCGGGTAAGAAAAACACAATCAAGAATTCAATACATGTAAAATCATATGATAGTTTCCTATTACACCAATATTGAACTCTAAGCACCTGGCAAACGTTTGCTCTTATGTTCCTTGTCTTTCCCCCTTTTAGCCGCCTCATAGTCATATGCATCTGCTTCATCCTGTCCTATGCCCAACTCTTCATTAATCTTTTCATTTGACATCTCTTGACATATTGAGCAATGAGCAAAATCTTTATCTGAGTTGTTCATACAGACCCTTTACACACAAAAAAAATTATATTAGATTTAGAGAAAGACTACAACAGATTTTACCAGATGAGTGAAGTAGCAATTGTGGAAGACATAAAAACCCATCAAGCACAACAGAAAACTGGAAATTTTGATAAACTAGGTTATATTTGATGCAAGCGCGACAAGCAACACAAATTTGTAAACTGCAAGAGGAATAACTATAATATGCAATACATTTTTCATCTATAAGTTTCATCCAAACAAGTTCATATGCATACATACCATCTCGAGCTCTCGTCTATTGACCCTGCCACAGAAGCAGGTATTCGTCGCCATTTAAAGCAATCATCGCAACGAACCCATGCACTCTCTGTGGAAGAGCTATCCTCAATAGTAAGGTCCATGACCGTTTCCCCATGGATCACATCTGGTGATATGGCGCCATTAATGGCACTGGTTTTTCCAATATCAGCGTCTAAAAGAGCACCTATTACATGAGTTCACATAATGGGCACCTTAATAATTCGTGTATTTAAAAGAGTGGAAGCTTCATAAGGAAATGGAAAAGATTGGGATGCTCATCAAGTCAACATAAAATAGAGCAAGAAGGGTATAGACAACGGTTATAGAGCTAATCAAAAGGGGCGTACCTGTTGTTTTGTGAGACTCCACTCTTCCTACGTCATGATAATCACTATCATCCATTCCAGCACTCCTATTTATAAATTTGCGTTGCTCTAACCCCTCATGAGATTCATTTTTTCTCCCGTCTTTGGCAGACTTGGACTTGGATTTTCCTTTTCTTGTTCCATGACCTTTTGACTTGGGATGTTTACCTTTTTTGGGTTTGGGAACTAGATGCGAACCATTTTCCGAAGGAGGTTTTGAAGCAAGCAATTCATCTTGTTTTTCTAATCCTCTGTTCTTGTCGACCACATCTTCTGCAGGGATGAAAAAACCATGAAGCAAATTCTCTTTAAGTCCAATATTGATAATGGAATCAGTCACAGAGTTTATAACTTCTGAATCTGGTGAAGTTTCAGCGTCCAGGGACCGAGTTCCAGTGTCCCTCTGGCACTCTTCGACCATTATACTAGAGCGAAGGTGTGGGCCCTCATCTAAAACATCACCACCTAGCTTCCTACATAACCCCCCAACGTCTTGGTTATTTTTCTCATCTGTAATAGAATCAGATGACTGCCGATGTGATAATTTCTCCACGG
Source organism: Moricandia arvensis (assembly GCA_905132765.1). Classification (NCBI taxonomy): domain Eukaryota; kingdom Viridiplantae; phylum Streptophyta; class Magnoliopsida; order Brassicales; family Brassicaceae; genus Moricandia; species Moricandia arvensis. The sequence continues at coordinate 222,647 of CAJHQP010000198.1, read as the reverse complement.
GATTGCTTTTCTCTTTTAACGGCTCTCTAGTTTTCACAGTGTGGGGCTTATCCTTGCCAACATTTGCTGGCTCTGAAAACTCTAAACCTGTTCCGGCCTTAACAATACCACCAGCAGGCGGAGAGTTGCCACTGACCTTAGAGACTGTAATGTTCAAAGGATTTTGGCCTCCTGATTTACCAAATTTAACTTTCAAACGAAGGCAAGAGCCACTTGATGCTTGGATGTTTCTGTTAGATCCTTCTACATATCCGTTATTGGAACTATTATGCTCTCCATGTTTAGGGTTGTTCTGAGGTTGCTGTGGTTCGTGATGTTGAGGTCCACCATAACGAATATTATTGCTCTGTAAGAAGATTTCAGCGGTCCTACTTGGTAATCCCCACTGAGATGAACGGTCTGGTTTTGAAACAGAGCTCCTCTTCTGCTTCGAACAATTAAAAATTGAGTCCAAATTTCTTTCTGATTGTTTCTTTCTAGAGGATTTTCTCGGATGAGGAGCACTCCGTTTGGTCTGCGAAAAATTTCCCTGTTTACCAACTCGGGACCTCCTTCGCGGAGAAGATTCGCTAGCCCCAGATGCAGAAGCAACTTCACCACTTATTCTGCCATTGCCATCTACTATCCTGATCGACTCCACTGCCTTTTCAGGATTACGAGCTTCAATGCCTCCATTACCAAATTTCAATGGAAAACTCCACATCAAAGAAGGTTCGGTAATAGGGGCGTTGGCTTCCACACCAGAGGTATTTTCCTCTATGGGTGGTGGTATCCGACTGAAATTTTGAGCTCTCGGATCAGCAGCCACGTCACTTTCACTTGATGAACTCCTCAAATGGTTCTTTAGCAGTGTTTCATTCTTCTCAGAAAGATCAGTATGAAGCTCATCATCATGAGACAACCTCAAATCTGGATTGATCGTCTCTGTGTCTACGATGTCATCGAGAGCATATGAACGTGGGATACCATCATTATTACTTATGATTTCTGGAGCAGCTAACGAAGGGGACACCACAAGAGGCATATTGCCTTCAACGTCACTTGAATACTTCATATGATTGTCTGTGTCGTTGCAGCTAAAAACCCCAGAATCCAATAATGAATCTGGAAAGGGAGAACTCTGAATGAGCGATATATCATCAGAAAAACCAGCATTGTGATCACTCGATGGTTCATTACTACCTTCCTTACCTCCACCATTAAAGGTGCAGTTAAAACCATCACTTCCAGCTTTATCATTGTCTATATCTTTTGAAGTTTCCAAACACTCAACCTGCTCAGGTGCATCATTTAAAAAAGCCGATTCAGTATCTGTTTCACTGACCCCTATGGGCAATACTGTGGCATCAGAAACCGATCCTTGAGTTTTCTCAACAGCTTCATCTGAAACCACTCCCGGTTCCTGACTATCATTAGCAACACAACAAACATCATCAAACTTTTCCTCTTGGTCTTTCCTGATTCCGTCTCCAATTTGCTCAATCTCTATAAAACACTTCCTCTGAGCTTCATCCATCGTAGTGTTTACAACTGATCCAGCCAGGGGAGTCTCCAAACTAGTGACTAAATCTATATCGTTGCCAGCCTTCTCAGAGAAACTTCCACTGGTGTCCATCGCAGCAGAGGTAACATTCTTATCGCTGGCACACCCAGAAGGGTCACTAACATCGTTTCCCTTGCAATCCATAGTAATGTCACCTGTTTCAAAGCCGCAAGCAAACAAAACAAACCGCTTTATCAGAAAAAAGGGTTATACGAGCCCTATGCAGATTCTAAATAGAACCCAACGTGATCCAGATATCGAAGGTCAACGAATAAGGCAAACCCAATACAATAGACGCATCAAGCATCAACATCGATGACAACAACAACCAAACCCTATGATTCTATCCTGATTCAAAAGGATGATAAATTATTGAAATTTGGAAGAGATAAACAGGAAACGAAAACCTAACCTCATGAATCAGGAGCTAGCTAGCGATTAAGGGGATGACAACGAACGTGAGCTGGGGAAACGAGGAAGGGGAGAAAACCCTAGAGAGATAGATTAGATAGAGGCGGAGACGAGTTGCGATGGAATCGGAAGGGAAAGAGACAAACGCGAAGCCGTCAGTTTTTTTTTTATTTTTATGAGAGCTTTTCGATTTTATTTTTATTTTCCTTTTTTTTTCTTATGTAATCTCCTTTTTTTTTGTTAATTTGCTGTTTTGACTCTCAAATCTTTTTCTTAAATTGGGGTTTTTAATTAATTTTTGTAGTGACTAATTATCTTTATTCTTCTTTAAAATGATGAATATTTCGTATAATTTGTTTTCCATTAATTATATAATTAATAATAAATGATAATTTAGGATATAAATCGTATAATTACTTTTAAATATTATTCGAGATTAAGTGATTCCTATGAAAATGATTGTTAACAAAAGAATATAAATATATCCTTATCTTTTTGATAGTCATACGTGTATTTATCTTTACAGTAGTAAAATAATAATAACTTTTACATCTCACCAGCTTTTTCTTCAAAAATGCCTTACCAATTTAGTGGGGGTTATTGGTTCTTGCATTTTAATGGATTTAGAAATCTAAACTAAATCAAGTGTTATTAATTCTATGATTTTAAAATTCATATTGAAATAATGTGTTATTGGTTTCATGATTTATAAATTCTAATTTAAATTAGGTGTTATTCAATCATCCGAATTTACTAATGGATTTGATTTTATAACAGATTTGCATGGATTTCTTTGTTGAAAATACAAAGATTCAAATCCGAGGGAAAACCTCCAGATTTGTAAATACAAATACAAATTTATATGTTAGATTTGAAAATCAATATATTTTACATTGATTTGTAAATATTATATAGATTTCTAAATACTATAAAGTATATGAACCAATAACGCTTCCTTAATTATTTTGAGATATTCAAATCTATGGGCGAGTCCGTGTTGAATATGGCCCATCAAGACCCACAAACTGTAAGATATTTTATTTTTTTTGGTTAACAAAACTGTAAGATATTTTATGTGCCTTTTTTCTTCTAATTACCGGATTTAATTTGATTTGTTGTGTTTAGTCGTTCGTTTTATTTTCATGTTTCTTTTCCATAATGAAATAACAGTAGACGAAAAAAGTATATAATTTGTATTGATCAGAGACTTACATAAATGGCGTAGACTACATCATTATCACGAAGTGTCACAAATCATTTGAGTCTACCAAACCTACGAATTTATTATATAGTATTATACATACCCACTCGCAATCATAAGTGGGAATCTTTATAAACAAGTCTTTTTTAAGGCAAATGAGTAGACTTTTATATCTCCACCAATAAAGAGGGCACAAGACTACAAAACTAGACTCTCATTACATTGACTCATACAAAAATGGTCGATTAATTTGCGTTCTCATTGTTGAAGATGTCATTACATTGTGGTCTTACGCGTACCAGAACTTTGGATACGGTGATTGATTTTGTATTGGATTCACATTACATTGTGGTCAGTGAACCTATTTTAGATACTAGGAACATTAGGAACTAGTAAAAAATGAATCTATAGAAATAAAATTTTAGGAATAAAGAAATATAATTATATCTTTATTATATCTAGTAAAAAATAATATTAGTCTATATTTTGTTACAATAAAAAAAAGATGAAAAGGGATGGAAAGAAAAAACTATACCTTATAATTAAATAGTTTTTTTAATAAATAAATAGTTTGCTCATACCCAATATGTATAAATAAAACGCTTTGGAAACATGACTATCAAATCAGTTTTTTTTTTCAAATCAAATCAAACTTGTCTTGCTGGTAATACATGAATAGCCTTATATACCATTATTTTATATGTCTAATGATATAAACATCATAATTATATCATGTATGCTTCTAATAACGTATGCGTTTTCTATATAATTTCTACATACCAAAAATTTTTTTTAATAAATAATTCAATTTATTGATATAAACTACATAGAAAATATACAATATTCTTAAGTAACACTTTTTGTTATCATCAAGCTCAGGACCCACCATGGTTATCCCATTTGAATAAAGTACGGCCCATCTTTGGCCCATCTTTGAGAGACTCACGGTATATTATTATAAAGAAAAACAAAAATAATAACAGGAAAAAAAGAGAGCAAGCGTCATTGCTGGGTATCCCGCGCAACGTTCTAACAAAATCTCTACACTCAGTTTCTAATCTCTCACACATCCAAAAACTTTCCCCAAAACTTCGCTCCTTGATTTTTCTCCAAACTCGCGTAATCTCCGATCCGGGTCTCTACAGAGTCTAAACTCTGACCCGACCCGATCACCAATGGTGGAAACGAAGGCCAAAACCGATGCCGGCTCAACTTCCGGCGAATCTTCAAAGCCTTCAGCGAAGCCATTAACTGCCGGAGATCGGAAATTACTTAAAGTGGAGCTTCGGCAAGGGGATACGACGTATGTTTCGTGGAAGAAGCTTATGAAGGAGGTTAGCAAGGGCAATTGCTCGTCGTCTTCGGCGCATGACCCGCCTCCTCTTAATGTTAACCCTAATCTAGAGTCTCGCCTTGCACCGGTTAGTGTATAGAAGTTACGTTATTGGCTTGGGAAGGTTTCTGTGAGTTTCGGTGAAGTGGATTTGAGGAATTGTGGTGTCAATTCGTTGCTCATTGGCATTGGGGTTGATTCTAGGGTTTCGATACGATAGCTCTTGAACTAGTGATGGTGATTTTATTGGCGAGTTACGGTTCGATATGTGTTTTAGTTGCATTGCTAATTACAAGTTAGTATTGCCATCAATCAATTGTGTGTTTTATTATAGAAAGTAATTTGCTTCAGATCGTAGCCACCGTTACTGTAAACGTATGAGTGATATGCTTTAAGCTCAACTACTATTTTCTCTTGCAGAAGAAAATGGTGGACACATGAGATGTTTCTTTCAAGTTCTTTTCAAATTGGGATCACATCAGATCAGTTTTTCTAATGCTTTATTGATATATTTCCAATGCAGGGGCCGCCTGCAGAAGGTGAAACGGTCGACCAACCTCATTCTAGTCGTTTTAACGCCGTTATAGAGAAGATCGAGAGGCTCTACATGGTATGTTTACATGTTTTTTTCTTACCATTGTGTCTATTGTTTACAATACAAGGTAGATGGATGCTTGGTTTATTACTCGGAACAGTTTTTCAGATCTTGCTGAGTAATGTATACTTACTTCAGCAAATAAATTTCAGGGGAGAGATAGTAGTGATGGGGAAGAGTTAGATGGTGCCCCCGACGATGATGAGTATGACACTGGAGATTCATTTATCGATGATGTTGAATTGGTTAGTATAGATATCTCCATATGGCTTATTTTTTGTTTTCTTATTTGTTCGAAGTGTATCTTGATAACTAAGGCTTCTTATTTTTTTGTTGCATTGTAGGATGAGTATTTTGAAGTTGATGATTCTGCAATTAAGCATGATGGATTTTTTGTCAATAAAGGAAAGTTAGAACGGATGTAAGTTTCCTGTCCTCTTATTGTTGCATGTTGTCACATTACTATATTGAGGTTCTGTCATTTTCCATGTGGTGATATGTTGTGGAGAGTAGGCAATGTACAGCATAAGTATTTGAGAACAGACTTTGATATCACCTGTTTTTCCTCCTCAATTTGAGGTTTACGCAGCGTTTCCCAAGGGCAGAAATATTTGATACAGCCTTGCTACTTTTTCTGCTAACGTCCGTAGGTTATCGATAGGATTCAGGTTTATCAGTTGCTCTATATATATATGCTATCTTCCATTTATTATCTTAAACGTGTTTCCTTTCTACAACAGTGCACCGTCAACAACAACAATATCGAACAAACAACCAAAGAAAAGGAAAAGGAAAGAGTCAGCAAAACTTTGCGGCGATGATGTTGATGTACTATCCAGTAAACAAGCCAAGATGGCTAAGACGGTTGGGGGAAAGGTAGTACCATTACTTATAAGTTACTTTTGAATCCTTAGAATTCTAGTCCAGACGATTGATTTTTTAATGTGAAAGTTCAGGATCAATCAGCTGCTTCTGGGCTCTCTCCAAAGAAAAAGTCCAATGATCGAAAGGCAGTGCAGGATTCGATTTCTCCTTTGAAAGTGCAAGGTGGCAATGACTCCTTGTTTTTGGAAAATGTGAAGCATAGTGATAACGCGAATCATCAGCCCAGGAACACCACAAGTCCGAAGTCAAAGGCAGCTGGATCTTCTGGCGCCCTTCATCTGAAGTGCAGCAAAAGTGCTCATCAGCAATCTAATCCCATGCCAGGAAAATCTCGGCCAAATGTTTTGGGAAAATCAATAGTAGCACGTCAGAAAGAAAACGATGGCATGCATGACCGGGACAATGCAACAGTAAGCAGACAGTCTAATCAAATAACTGTAAGTACTTTCCAGCTATCTTAAGCATATACGAGTTCTCATTTTAGCTGATCTAGAATTTGAAGGAAGTCTTTCATCTTTAACATCCCCAAGAATGATGATGGGCTCTGAGGTTATAGAATGATCTGTAATCAGGAGAGTTTAAATATTAGGTGGTATATATGTGTGATGCTGTGAAGCTTACACCCATTCAACGTTTTTTCTGTCTATCTGCTGCTCTAGTTTTCATCTCGACTCTGGCTTATCTTCCTGGCTAATACTCGCTTACATGCCTTTTTTCTAGCATATTAACTTTTTTTTTTTGTAATCCTGCAATAACCACTCTCTCTGTATTCAGAAGAAAGGCGGTTCTAACGTCAGGCCTAAAACGTCGATACTTGAGAAAGCCTTCAGGGAATTGGAGAAGGTGGTCGCTGAATGTGAGTTTCAACTGTTCGATCACTTGTTTTCTACATGCATGGCAATTTATATACCATTTAGCAAACTATTGTGTCCAATTTATTGCAGCAAGGCCTTCTGCTGCTACGGATAATCAAGATGCTGATACCTCTTCCCAAGTAGTGAAGAGGAGATTGCCAAGAGACGTAAAATTGAAACTTGCTAAAGTTGCTAGGACTGCGGTAATCAAACTCTTGTTCTTGTCTTTTTAATTTTTTTTTTTTTTAAATCTTCCAGATGTGTGAAAAAGACTAGAATTTTATTTTCTTGAAGCAAGCGAGCTACGGGGATTTATCAGGAGAGTTAATTAATCGCCTCATGAGCATTGTTGGTCATCTAATACAGGTTAGATCGTTGAAGGTAAATCACCTCTATCCCATGTATACCGACTACCGAAACTTGTTACTCGAATTTTTGAAAATTCCAGGCTAAAGCTCTTCCTTTTTCAGTAAGAGTTAACAAGACATGCTTTATTAGAGAAGGAGCTAAAGCTCTGAGGGGTTTACTAATGCTTATTGTTACAGAGGAACTTGAAAATCATGATTGATTCCGGCGGCTCTGCAAAACCAGAAATTGATAGTAGATTTCAAAGTATCAAGAATGAAGTTATTGAAACGTTAAAAACACAAGTTCCCTTGATGGAAACCCAGGTTCTCTCTCTCTCTCTTCTACTCTATTAGTTTCACTCATCTAACTTTCAAATGGATATTTTATCCAGTGTTTTACACAGATACTTTGGTTCTTGTCTGTATTGTTGGATTTAGACATCCCACTGCCACTGAATGCACAATACACAAGAGTTTACTCTGATAATGGCTTGCCATAGGCTAAGAACTTAATTTTTTTTGTATTCTGTTGTTTGTAACGTTTGTCCCTTTTTTAAAGCAATGACGCAACTATGATATTATGAAATATTCGTTGCACTGACATAAATTGCATCGCAGACAACCTATCAAGAAGCTGGAACATCAGACGATTTTGAAAATCCTCCTCCTTCTACGAAGAAGAAGAAGTTTGTCATTGATGAGGCGCTGGAGGACAAATTGTGTGACCTATATGACATCTTTGTTGATGTAATAAAGAGTTTTATCTTTTTGGCAACCTTACATAACAATGTTTTTCAACTTATTAGATCCATAATTGAAGTGTGAACATAGTCTGTGCTCTGTTTTTGGTGATGCTAGGGATTGGATGAAGATTCAGGTCCACAGATCAGAAAGCTTTATGCAAATGTAAGTTTCTTATCTTTTGGCATCTTCAAGTTTATTCAAAATCACTAGACTAGTCCTTCCCTGTTATCAAATCTTCCTAAGTGATTTTCTTTCGTGATTTGGTCATGCTCCAGTTAGCCGAACTCTGGCCAAACAGATTAATGGACAATCATGGTATCAAGCGTGCCATTTGCCGGGCAAAAGAGAGGCGGAGAGCATTACACGTAAATCTTGGGAAGGAGATGGTATTATTTTATTTTGAAAATCCAACTCTTTTTCCATGATCTCTCGCATTCATGAGTCATTTTTCTTGTTGAAGGATCAAGGGAAGATGACGAAGATGAAACATACACAACTTGTACCAAAATCAGAGAATACAGCTTGTCCCTACAAGGCTTCAGGTGTTGGAGATGAAACAACAGCTGTTGTCCCAAGCGCAACCACCACGTCCTTAGTCCATATCCAACCTACAGTGGACAACAAAAAGCAGAAACATACGCAACCTACAGTGGACAAGACAAAGCAGAAACTTGAGAAACTAAAAGGAAGCTCAAGCTCTAGCAACCCTTCAGGAGAAGCAAAAGGAGCCAGAAGAAAGAAAGAAAAGAGTGTAGAAGAATCTCACCCACCCACAGTGAAGCAGCAGACACGTCCACAGGCTCCCCTTGACCTGAACCTGCGAAGTTAAGTAGTACGGTCTTGTTTCTGTTAATAAGTTTTTTTTTTTGTAGTCAAAGCCTGGCTATAGCCTCGCCTTTTGTAGCTTTTGAAATCCAAGGACAAAAATGGTGGGCCTCTTTTCTAACAAGCTTCTAAATCTGTAATTTGCCATAATCGTCTCTTCTAAATCTCTTGTAGGCCCATTTAAGTGTAATGATGGGCCTCACAAAACAATAAAAAAGCCCAAAAGACAAATTAAAATGTGAAATGAATCTCACTGAGCAGTGAACATTCCCGCGTCTCTCTCGCGCCCTCACTCTCTCTCTCTCTCTCGCTCGAATCCGGCGATAGACTATTCGGCGCCCGGAGAATCAACCTTCACCCGCGGATTCTAGGGTTTCAATTTTCGCTATTGCTATTACAGAATCGGATAGGCAGGGAGAGAATCGCGCCGTTTAGGTTTCCGGCGACGATGAAGACGGCGACGCAACTGTTCAAAGGGGCAAACGTGTTCATGTCCCGGAACCTGGTGCCTCCTGACGTCTTCGACACTCTTCTCGACACCTTCAAGCTCAACGGCGCCGAAATCTTCCTCTGCTGCGATCCCTCCCGGAGCGGTCCCTCCGATTTCCACGTCATCGCTTCTCCCCAGCACGTGCGCATTTAATTGTCTCACTGCAATTGCCTACGTTGTGAGAACAATCTGCTCTTGACTTCGTTTTTTTTGGATTTTGCAGGAGAAGTTCGATGATCTGAAAGCTAAGGGTTGTAACTTGATAGGTGAGTTGAGATTTGTTTGTTTTGTTTCTTCTCGCTTTGCTATGTGTTCGTCATGTTTACTGTGAAGTCTATGATGCAGGTCCCCAATGTGTGCTCTCCTGTGCGAAAGAAGGTAGACCGCTGCCACAAGGGGGATTCACTTGTTGTTTAGCCATGGATGGTCTTAAGGTTCTTGCTTCTGGATTTCAGATTGATGAAAAGGTACTTCTTCATCTTATCCATGGGAATGGTTTGTGATTTGTGACTCAATGTTGCCTCAGGTAACATGTTGTCTGTGGAACTTCTCACCTAACTGTTAACAACTAAGAAGCATGGAGATAACAAAAGATTATATCAGTTTAGTGAAAAAAAATGTAGTCACTGTCAAGGACTCATCCCTCTAACTGGTTGATTGCAATGATTTTCAAGGTCAAGATCGAGAAGTTGGTTGCTTCCATGGGGGGAGTTTTGGTTTCCAGAACCTCTTCAGATGTCAACTTCGTCATTGTCAAGAATGTCTTGGCTGCTAAGTACAAGGTATTTTGCTCAAAGATTGCCATCGATATTCTTTTACCTTCTAAAAGTTCACACATCTGTTGATTATCATCATTGGCTACTACCGGTTTAATTTGTTTGCTTCATGGACATTTCAATACTGCTGTTTTTTATCCATCTTGAAAGATTAATCGATTTATGTTAGGTAAACTATTAAGTATTCCTCTGTTCATTTAACTTCACTCCAATAAGCACTAGGATCTGTATCAAATTTTCCAGCAATACATAGTGATTCCGTTAAAAGAGAGGTTTTCGAGCGGGAGGGAAGATTTACTATGCACCTCTAATGAAGGCATCTAGTGAAAAAATTATCTTTTTCCAGAAACTGTTTTGGGTCAGTCTTGTGCCTCTGATGACTAATCGTGTCTACTATATCCAGAAGTAGAGTGAACCGATGAGGTTCTCTGGGAAGCTGTTCATAACCAGCTATTCTTGTTTCATCGTGACAGCTCAGTATACTTTGTTATTTTGTTTTTAACTTGCAGTGGGCCCTGTATGTTCAGAAGAAGCCAGTTGTTGCACTGAGTTGGTTACATCAGTGTTGGAATGAGCACCGGGTGGTTCCGCAGGAACCATATAAGATTCCTCCTTTTTCTGGATTGAGGATCTGTGTCACAAAAATTCCAGCAGGTTAGAAAACTGGTTTGTTCAACATGTGCGAATCAGGTTCTTTGTTGATAGTTAACCAGTAATTTATTTCAGACCAGCGTAAGGGAATGGAGAAGCTAATTTCAGAAAATGGAGGGAGGTACTCTGCGGAGCTAACAAAGGCGTGTACACATCTGATCGCTGACATATCCTTTGAATCAAAGATTTTGTAGATGCATTAAAACTTATTTAAATTCTTGTGCAGAAAATCTAAGATTTTGTTGTTTGAACTTAAATGAAAAATTGAGTCCTTGACATTGCATACGCTGCTGAAGGTGACAAATACAGAGTTGCTCGGAAATGGGGTCACATTCAAATTGTTACGCGGAAATGGTTTGAGCAGTCCATTGCTAGAAAAGGTGACATTTGATGCTATTGCACCCTTTACATTCTGATCAGTATATCGGTTCTCAATAAGTTAACAGATTCTTTCGATACTGGTATCAAATGTCACCCTGTTATGTGCAGTTTGTCTCAATGAAGAGTTGTATCCTGTTATGGGTTCCATATCCTTGAGTAGAGGGGTGAGAGATTTAGGGAACCATGATAATCAAGGAAAAATTCCTGAATGTCCAGTGTCACTGTCGCATTCAAATGCGGTTGCGGCAGACTCATATGCTTCTTATGCCCAATCTAGAGAGTCAGATATAGAAACTTGTGCCTCACAAAATCTTCTATCCACATCTATCAATCCCAATACCCATGTTGAAGAACCAAGTAAAGACCCAACTACAGAGCCGCAAGAGCAAAATATTGTTGGTTGTACCGCCAGGAATACAGAATCTGAAGACAATGACCTGTACTTATCAGATTGTAAAGTTTTCTTGGTTGGTTTTGAATCATCTGAAATGCGTAGACTTGTTAAGTTGGTCCGAAGAGGTGGTGGCTCACGGTATATGATGCTTAGCGAAAGAATGACACACATTGTTGTTGGAACTCCTTCTGAGAGGTAAGCTCAGTCTTTTCACTGTCAGTAAAATTTTGTTGCTCTATTATTTTTTTCCTTTTGTTGTTCTCTTGTAGCTTTGATAAATTCTGATAGGTAGGTCTCTCTAAGCAAATTCTCAGTAACATTATGATGATCTTTACATCGAATATAAATTTACAGTGAGAAAAAGGAGGCTAGAAGTGTTGCAGCTTCTGGTGTCGTTCATGTAGTTACACCCAATTGGCTTGAAGATTGTGATCGCGAGAAAAGGGAAATTCCCATTCATAAAATATATGCCGCTCACAACCTGATTCTTCCAAGAGGTCTGTTGTTTACTCATTTCACTATTTTTTTAATTATCTCGGACACATTATCCAAGATACATCAAGACATGTGAATGCATTGTATTACACTTCTCTAACTGACATGTTTTCTGTCACAGATTCTGCATGCTTGACCAAGGGATCTCGTGCAGGAATGTCGGGTATGGAGAAGGGTAAAATGACTTTTCCTCAGACCATGGCATATGATTCCCCTTCAAGGAGTACCGATGTTTCAAATGAGGCAGCAACTTTGCGGGGAAAGAATAAAGAAGCAGTGCTGGACTTTGGCAGGAAAGATGACATTCACGTGGAAAGAAAAACAGTATCACCCGAGCAAAAAGAAACAATTAATTCCCTTGCAACTAATAAAAGCAAAGAACAGAAGATTCAATGTGAATTCATTGGTCAAAGCAAGCAAGAAAGAAAGTCATCAGTATTTAAGGGGAAGATATTTTGTTTCTCGGATTCTTTTCCTGAAAATAAGGTAAGTGGTTGTTAGAAGGATAGGCTTTGTCTTGCACTGGTTTCTTGTCTGAGAATGCATCTCTGTGGTCATTTGATTGATGTATTACCTTATTGTGCAGCGACCCCAAATCATGGAATGGGTGAATCAAGGAGGAGGAGAGGTGGTAAATGGTCCTTTTATAAAGAACACACATTTTATTATTGAATGCCATGGCATGTTCAGGAGTGCTGGGACTATCCAAACTATTTATGTCTCGAGTCACTGGGTTCGATCTTGTTTAGAGGTATTCTTCGTCGTAGTGTTCATCTGTTATCTACCGGTTATACTATTAATGCTGTTGAGTACTACTGTCTCTAACTGCCATACCATCATTTCTTTAACCCTTTTATATCTTACATTAGCTTTCCATTGTAATTGTTTTGTACCGGTTATACTTGCGTTTTATCCTTATCAAGCTTTATTTTTCTGGCTTATTTCCTAAGCTGTTTTCTTGGTGATGTAGGATGGTTGCTTACTTGATGTTAGTAGTCATATCCTCTATTCGCCTCTTCCCTGCCAGACTCCCCTGCCTGGATTTCAAAGCCTTCGGTTTTGTGTTTCCCATTATGAAGAGAAGGATAGAGTACTCCTGAGAAATTTGTGTTTTGTTCTTGGAGCAAAATTTGTGGAAAGACAAACCAAGAAAGTGACTCACTTGCTATGCAAATTTGCTCACGGACCTAAGTATGACGCGGCTTCCAAGTGGGGAATAGTTCCCGTGACATCTGACTGGGTCTATGAATGTGTTAGACAGGTGGGCCTATGTTTTTGAAATTTTTTCTGTCACATGGGATCATCAGAATCTAATTGATAGTCCCGTTTCTAATATCGTGTGTAGAATCAAGTTGTTTGTCCAGATAACTATCATCCAAAGGAAATGACCACTCAAGACCGAGAAGCAGGGATTGGCTTGGCAACTCAATTTCATTCACAGTTTGTGCCAGTAGCCTCAAGGGACAATGAATCTCTGCTTGTAAGCCACTCTGAAGATAAGGAAAAATCTCAAAGTCTTACTAATGAAAATGGCTGCGGTAAAAGTGAGGTAAACAAACTTGGGGAAAATGGAAGGGAACAGAATTTTCCGTCTAAGAAGGCAAAGCTTTTTAGAGATGGTCAAGAGCATGATGCGTTTCCTATGGATGAACATCCAAGTAACTTTGCTCGCCCTTTAAAATCTGGAGATGGCATTAGTTTTGGAAATGACGTAGCAAGTGGTCGTGAAGTTCCAGATGTGGCTGATACTATTGAGGATCTGTTGGAGCAGACAAGTAAAGTGAGTACTGTTTACCGTTTTCTCCAATTATTTAATACAAGTTATATTTTCTCAGTATTCACCTCTGGCTTCTCTTTAGATTCAAGACCAGAACTCTCCTGGGAGTGGGAGGGTTTCAGAGAAAACTGTATCCTTATTTGTGTGCTCATTCAGATTATTAATATTTGCAATAGGTTGACTCCTTAATGATAAAACAGCTTTTTCAAAGTAGTGAACAATACAACAGCAGGAATCATTCTGTCACTGGGCTGTCTAGACATTGGATAAACAGGTAGACTTATATTTATCACTTGCAAGCATTTTGCAGAAATATCTGAAATCAACCCCAAAAGCCATGTATTATTAAAAACTAGGGAGACAAGTATGCGTGGGGTTTAAATACACATTTCTTCATTCATGAACCTCTAAATCTTTTTTTTTTTCTTCTGTTTTTCTCTAATCCTTTGTTTATCGCTAGTACTTACTATCTTGGGTAATACCTTAAGCATGACAGTACGAATATAAAGAGAGTGTAAGCAAACTAATGGAGTGCAAGGATCTGACACTAGACTGCTCATACAGAATTAATGTTCACCTATTAAACTCTGATGTGTGTTTTTCAGGGTCCAGGAGAATGACGATGCAGGCAATCCTCCAGGAGATGTTACTACAGGCACTTATGGAAACTTTAGTGAGACGCAGACAGAATCGCAGGTTTTAACTCTTTCTCTGGATAATAGTCAAGTTTCTAAAAACCAGTTCTGAATTAAAAATGAAACTGAACCTAGGCCTTCCATTTTATACCCTTTACATATTTGATTTGGAACGGGTAACTCTTAATCCTTACTTGCTTGAACCCTGATATTAGTAGTTTAGACATGTTCTTATAGTTTCCTGTCTTGGAACATTGAGTTTATCCTCTGCGATTGTGTTGAAAAAGGCCAAACAAGTGTAATCTCTCTGTGGTGGAGAACCTGAATATAAGCGTTTGACAGCCTCAAGTTTGTGATTGTACCACTTAACAATTATAGGAAAAACAATTGCAGGTTATTGGTTACGAGGAGGATCTTTCAGGAAGGCAGATGCTTATCGATAGAGTTAGAACACGGAGCAGCTTAACATAAAAAGAGATGAGAGTGAGGTTGTGTGTGAAATAGAGACAAGACGACAACATGTAATTTGTAATACTGCAAAGACGAACATCCATTACAGAAACAGTTACAAAGCTGCATCAGAAAGTCGTGAATCATATGTAGACACAGACACAGTTACAAAGCTTATGAAATGATGCAGACATTACCTGTGACTCTGTTTCTTCATTCGGATTATGAAAAAAAAAACTAAAAGAGAAGCGCACACAAACTTGTATTCAAACTCAAGTCACGATAAAGATTCATACATCACATGGAAAGAAAAAGAAAAAACACAGCCAAGAAAGCAAGAAGAAAAGATACCAAATTATCAATTATTAAATTTGGCATTTGATAAAAATAAAACAGTGATATAACTGTTGAAGAACATTTAGAGAGACTTTACAGCAAGAAAACGAGGCTCCTTAGCCATGAACTTCTGGTTTGCATAGACACTCATATAATCTCCAAACACAAACTTTGGATACTTCTTCTCACTCCCTTCCTCTGTCCCTGCCGCCGCCACCGCCGCTGGCCCAATGGCCGCCTTGAACGACGGATTGTAAAACGAAGCTATGGACCTCCTGTTTCCTTCCTCCCTCGCCAACACCCTATGCCATGCACTCTTGTACCTACCAAAACCAAACCCATTTTCAACTAAACCGGTTTAATTTCAAATAAACCAAACCGGTCTATGTTATATTTATATACCTTCCGTTGCTAAGAACCTCAATCTGATCACCAGTGTTGATAACAATAGCATTAGGTACCGGCTGAACATCGATCCACTCTCCATCTTTCAACACTTGAAGACCATCATACTCATCGTCTTGGAACAGCAACACAACACCTCCTGCATCAGTGTGAGCTCGAAGGCCATTGACTAGCTCAGGATGAGGACAAGGTGGGTAATGACTGACTTTGGTTCCAAAGAAAGCCGTCTCTTCACCATCTTCCATCCCTTCGTTAAAAGCTTTCTTTATGTAACCTTTAGGTAAACCCAAGTTCTCATCCATGACTTCCATCATCTTCCTCGCTAGCTTCCTCACTTCTCCTCTGTATTCCACCATCGTCTCTCTGTTTTTTGAAAAAACAGAGTAATATAAAGTTATGACCTTTGAATGATTTTGAGCTTTGTAAAAATGAGAGAAGATGTTTACTTGAGGCCAGAAGTGTTGGATGGCCATTCGTTTTGGTTATGATCTAAGAGAGTGAACACATCTTCCCAGTCAACGTTCTCGAGCTTCTCTCCAGAGTTTTTCTCAAGCAGCTCGTTGAGTAGCTTCACAGGAGTTGAAGTCTTGAACGCTTCTTCTCTCTCTGTTTTGTAGCATTCTGAGCTCAGCTTCTTCACTTTACTCAGAAGCTCCAAGGGAATCCCATGGTTCACCAGCTACACAGAGAAAACAGAGTGAGACATAAGCTCATAAGAACAGAGAGATAATAAAGTTCCGAACCTGAAAGAAACCCCATTCTTCGCAAGCTTTAGCGATGTCTGAGAGTGTCTTCTCCCTTTCTTCACCATTGATCTTGGAGAAATCAATCACAGGAATCGCCATTTTCAGATCCGTGAAGAGCGTGATGTGTAGTAAGCAAAATGCTCTGTTTTATGTGAAAGTCAAAGACGACTCTGTTTTTTGTTAATTAGATTAAGTTGTGAGGATTATGGAAAAGCTTAGGTCTGTATTTAAACTACTCTCCCGTTTTATTTTTTCATTTATCTTCTAAGAAAGTTATAGTAAAATGTAACCTCAACATGTTATAGTATTTGTTTTAGTTTATTAAGCATGACATGTTTTAGAAAAATAATTTGTTTCACAAAAATATTTTTTTGTGTTTTCTATGAAAAAAATGTAAACTTTTTTTAAAAAATTGATTCTATTGTGTTATTATTAGTTAAAAATAATTAAAAATTGAAAACTAAAAAAAAATATTTTTATTATAATAATTTAATATGTTTAAAAACACCAAAAATCTATTCTAATGAAATAGAGAGAATATAACTAAGATTATTGAAGTTAAAAAAAACTAAGATTATTAATTAGTTTCAGTTAGTAGAATTAATTAAAAAAACAAATAGTTACATTTGCGTAATCCTTGGGCATTAATGATCTTGACAGTCGACAGGCTTTGACGTTTGACCAACTGTTTCTTTTTTCCTTTTTAGCGCAACCGGTTTCACCGTTAATTTCGGTTAGTAACAAAAGAAGCAATGTCAATGAAAAATATCATTTTAATTCCTTGAAAAAAATTAACAATACGCTTTCATTGTTCAAAGAATTTAAAAGTATCAAAAGTCATGGATCAAACAAAATTTTCATGAATAAAATAGTAAATTTACCATATTACCATCCAATAGCCAATAGTGAATATATGTCCATTAAATATTTTTACTTTTGGAATAAGAAAAGTCATGGATCAAACCAAACTTTCATGATATTTTCAAGAGCCATCTTGTCTTAGCTACGACCACAAGGTAAGAGCATGATTATCAGTGGTCATTAGGCAGAGGTCCTTAGGAACAGTTAAGCACTTGTTTTTTAATTTTTAACTGAAAAAATTAAAGAAGAGATAAGAGACGTCCTTAACTTTTTCAGTTAAAAATTAAGAAACAGATCCTTAACTGTTCCTAAGGACCTCTGCCTAAGAGCAAGATTATTGCAAGGTCCTTAGCGAGGTCCTTAGGAACAGTTAAGGACCAAGTCCTTCACTTTTCAACTGAAAAAGTTAAGGACGTCTCTTATATAAGGACCGTCCTTAACTTTTTCAGTTGAAAAGTTAAGGACCTGGTCCTTAACTGTTTCTAATGACCTCGCTAAGGACCTTCCAATAATCTTGCTCTAAAGACCTCTGCCTAAGGACCATTGATAATCATGCCCTAACCTTATTTTTTGGAATCTCGGATCATACGCGAAAGTCCAACATCGAGCAATAGTACTGTAACAAAAGCATTAGTTGGATAAATTAGAAATGTGTAGTGGTTTATAACGTTAAAGCTCTTTTTGTTTGTTAAAGTTTATCCTTAATTATATAGATCGTGACTTTAACATTACGATGAGATCATTCATGCATGATTAGTTAGCATAAGAAGAAAGAGACATAGATATGCGTTTATATAATTGAAGCCTCTTTTATATCTTATGAGTTATGAACGTGGAATGTAATAATTGATTTGCGAATTATTATCAAAAATAAGTATTACACTATTGTTTTCATTGAGCATTTCTTGTATTGGAGGTAGAAGAACGAGCATATCATTTTAAAGCTATAAAATATAATAGTCGAATATAATTTTTTGTCGTCTTAGTAGAACATAACTAACAAAATAATACTTATAAAATTACAGGAGAGTTATTAGTTGAAATAATTGTAAGTACAGCACATCCATCTATGCTGTACATATGAGCAGTGATGCCTCTATGTTGTTTTCATCCCAAATCTCAATGCCTTTTCCTGAATACAAGCATAATAACTTATTTTAGATATATAATATATATATATATATATATATATATATTATCAAATCTCAATACCTTTTACAGCTAACAAAATAGATGTTGAGATCATTTTACAATATATAAAATATATAATGTTCTTGCAAGTTTTATGTTTCGGTCAAGTCGGTAGAAAACTTGAAGTGATTGACTGTTAAACAAATTAATTATCTTTATATTTGATTGTTAATGTACTAAAGAGGTACTTCCAGAGTTGTACTTCGTAGCAAATTTATTAAGTTGTTTATTCCATTTCGTTTTCTATTTAGGTTTTGACATTGGATTCTTCTTTATAATAGGTTAGCATTCTGAACTAATTAAAACCAATTCATAGTTGCTGAGTAAAGTGGTTGAATGGTTTTTGTGAAAGGTCAAAGAAGTATGATCTATTTTTCTATTTATGGTTATACCTCTTCTGAAAATTACCATGGTCCTTCCATAAATTCGAGATATGCTCAGATTAAAAAAATGATTCAATTTGTTCTAAATTTAGTAACTACATCTAATTCAATCAAATATAATCCCATATATTGGTGCATGTTTGTATAATGTTTTCTTTTTTGCATGCATTGCATGATAGATTGTGAATTATGATACCTTGTGATAAAGTTGGAATTAGGTCTTAATTATTTGATTTTGCTAGTAGTTATGATAGTGGGTTGTTGTATGGATATCTTTTTATGTGTTTGCTAGTATTGCTAACATTATTAATACATCTCCCCTTCTTTGCCCAAAAAAAAAAAATACATCTCCCCTTCATAATTATTTGATTTTGCTAGTAGTTGTGATTGTGATTTGTTGTATGGATCTCTTTATATGTTTGCTAGTGCTATTGACATTATTAATACATTTCCATCCCAATAGATTAGTTGATATATGGCATAATGAGAGATAATCTGTTTTGCACCCACTATTTTCACATGCAGACAGTCACTGCACCACTATAAAACCTTTATATAAGCAAAGCATAAATTAAATCCCCTAAGCCTTTCATTTCATAATTTAGTTTATATTAAAAGCAAGCCGTCCATGGTCACATGGGGATACACTTGGAAGTGGTGTTTGTAAATGTTTAGTTAATAATCGTTTTATTTTTATAAAATAAAAGGTTAAATAATTTATTTTCCAAATGCATTCCCCCGTGCCACTGTTTTAGTAAGAACAACGGGTATTAATACTGACAAAAATATTACTACTGATTTGTTATATATATGTGAAACAGAAAATTTTAAAAAAGAGAGAAAATTATTGAATTAATCAGTTTTAAGGGACAACTGAGTGGATCACATGGTTCTGAGTGATCTATGTCTCTGTTATGTTGCAGCAATCGAATCTATGGACTAAAAGATCAGCTTAACAATAATATATTTGATCGTTATAAAGTAAGTAGTAAGGCTCATATTGTATACGAACTCATTTTAATTTATATCATTCGAAATGTATATTACATTCCGTTGAAAGAAATCATCCACTGAAAATACCATAAGAAAATTATAAATATGATCTAAACAGTTATCATTATAAATGTCCATTTATAATGTTTTTACATATATTTTAAGATATTGTAGTGTATTGTATCTTAGTTTGCTAATATATTATTTAAAAATAAAATTGTAAGTATGTCTTAGACCTTCTTTTTTTTGCTAAGAAGGTTAATATTCATATAAATGAAAAAGTTAGAGTCTACAAGGTATAATCTAAAAGAAGATCCACTTGGGCAAAAAAAATGTAAGACCCATTTGTTTTTATGTCTTGCTTTTATATTTGTAGTGAAAAGATGTAGATAACATTGTTAAGAAAATCTTAAAGTATAAGAATAGCTTAATAATTAAAAGACCACTCTAGATAACCAGCTGAGTTCAATGTATGAACATCTTCCTCGATATTATATGAGTTAGATTCGAAGAAGAACATAATAAAAAAGCTAATTAAAGCTTGTAAGAACTAATGTCGACATTGCTATAAATCCTCAAATCTAGTGGCTGTGTTCACCCTTTATACATAATCTCTAATTTTTTTTGAAAAATAAGCTTATCTTCTTGATTTGATTCTTGAGTCTATGGTGTTAATTCATTTTTTTGTCAACATGGTGTTAATTCATATAATTTTTTTTTTCATACTTGCGAATAAATGTGCTTACTACGCAAAGTAAACAGTGAGACGTGGTCGGTTCGTTTCCATGTATTTTGGAGTAACTAATTGAACCCGCTTAAGTGGGCTAGTGGTAGGAGATGTCCAGCTGAGGGGTTTAACCCCAATACTCTGGCTTCGACTCCCGCCGGCTACAAACACTTTTTCGGGCCATTCGAGATTTCACATGCGGCCCTCAGCGCCCCAGACCACTAGCGTAATCAGGGGCCCTTAAGTGGAGGCTTAAAATCCTGTAATAGCGTGGACTTCGGTTCGGTGGGTTAGTCGATCACGCTTAGTGGTCGGAGACTGGGTTAGCAAAAAAAAAAAAAAAAACTAATTGACCATGCTAACCGTCACCCACATTTTTTGGGGGGATCTTCTCTTCATTTACCCATTCCATTAGCTCTACTACTAATACGCAGCCTATGACCGATCTTATTCGATACCATGGTATCTAAGTGTAATAAGTTCTATAAGTATGCAAATGAAATTGCATGGGCATAGAATCAATATGTACATAGAAAATATTACACGTTACGGTCGACGTTTCTTGGCTTCCCATCGACCTGGAGGAGCCAACTTCAAATGCAATTTATTGCAAACTAATTAACTGCACTATCAAAAGTCAAACTATGTTTTAAATCATTTAATTCAAACATTTTTAAGTGTCATTAACGAATATTTTTTTTGTTACAAAATTAGTCCTGTTTTAATATTTCAATACAATATATGTCATTAATTTATTTCGTTTACCCTTATATAAATTAAGAAAAGTTAAAAGCAATAGAATTGTAATAGTTAAATAATGACATAATTTAACATTTTTTTAATTAGTATCAACATCTAATCTGAAAGGGATGAAGTATTTATAGTTTAATTAGTACCTAGCATAAATAATGTTTTTAATGATTATGAAGTTTTGGGCCAGTAGCCCACATACCATGTTAAATTAAAATTAGAGGAATAACATGAGATAGCCATAAAATAATTTTTGTCACAAAAATGGTATTTAAGAAAAAAGTGACTAAAATAATTTTTATTAGAGAGTTAACAAAATGACTAATATACATTTATACCTCTTGTGTTAACTAATCTAATCTTAGGGTTTAGAGTTATGGGATATAGTTTTGGGGGTGAAGTTTAAAATTAAAAAAAATAATATAAAAATTAATTTTTTGAAAATAGAAAAAGGTTAATTTTGTTATTTTTGTTTTTGAAAGCTATATTTGTGACAAAAACTTCAAAAAGGTTACTTGAGAGATTTGCCCATATATTATTCCTAGCGAGACCCATGTTAAATAATATTAGTGATTAAACGCATGTTAAATAGAGCCACATATAAAAAGCTCATTATAAAATGGAAAGAAGGCCCGTTAAGCCCAAATAGGCGAATACATGGCGCCAACTAATACGAAAGGTAATTATATAAACGCCTCAAGGCGAAAGAGAGAGAGAGAGAGAGAGAGAGAGAGAGAGAAACAGAGAGAGAAACAGAGAGACATTCGATAAAGTTTACGTCTTTTTAACTCATAAGAGTATCTACCTGTTTACTTTTGTCTCGCACCAGTTGTGAGTGATGGACGAGTTCGTTTCTCTCACGGAGCGTTACGGGTTAAAGCCCCGAGGAAAGTCAGCTCCAATGGCTGCCTTGAAACGATCTGGTTTCAGCCATAACAGTGTAAAGGCCTCTCCTTTCGATTCAGGTGACGACTCAAACGCAGAGTTGACCTTGAACGATTCAAAGTTTGACCTTTTGAATCCTGGTGGGCTTGACGACTTCCTGGTGTTTGATGAGTTGATTAAGTTATCTACCAATGACTCTGGTAAGACTAAGTCGTGACTTAGTTGTGTCGGTTACTTGTTCACTGAGTCAATCTCTTCATCGGTCAACGCAGATGATGGTTTAACCGGACTTGGTACAAAAGAGAAGAGCTCGAACCAGAACAGTTCTGAAGATGGTTTTGATGAGTTGATACCTGGATTTGGTGGGAGTAGTCAGCCTAGTAACAAGTTTGTGAACCAGTTTATGAAGTTTATGGCTATGTAATTATGATTATTCTACTGATGTTACAACTGTTTCTTTGATTGCTAGTGAGTTTCAAGAAACTGAAGATGTTCAAGTAAGCAAACAACAGTTTGGTGTAGATGACAACCTTGAATCCCTGTTCATCCCTGGGCCAACATATTCTTGGGGTTCACCTGGGGCTCAAGCACAGTTCCTTGATGACCTTTCTCCACTTTTTGGAGGTATGGATCTGTTACACTACTTATTGGTTCCTCACAGATACTTCTAAGACATGTCTCTTGTTCAACAGCTGGTTCATTACCTGTAGAATCTGAGGAACTTCCAGAAGAAAATGATGTATTTCTTGACATGTTTCTGTAATAAGTCTTCATTATCATAACTAGTTTTTGAGATTCTTGACATGTTTCTGTCAACAGTTATCTGCTACTGTTTCATTTAGCTGGTCACAAGCATTTTAGTTGATCTGTAATGACTTGTTTTGTTTAGAGGATTACTGAGACACTTGACGCTGAGATTAAGCTTTGGGCTACTGGGAAAGAAGGGAACCTACGTGCACTTATATCATCATTGCATCTCGTGAGTTAGACTGTAAATGAAGTTGCATCTCAGTTTCTCCTGAGTGTTACTTCTTAATAGTTTCATTGAGGTTGGCTATTCTGACAGGTACTTTGGCCTGGATGTGGCTGGGAGGCTGTCTCTCTAACAGATTTGATCGCTTCTGCAGCAGTCAAGAAACTCTATAGAAAGGCAACTTTGTATGTCCATCCTGATAAGGTTCATCAGAAAGGTGCTCAACAAAAGTATATCGCCGAGAAGGTCTTCAAAATTTTACAGGTATTTTCTTGGTTCCTCTCAAACTGATAGTTATGTAAGGGACGAATCTGACTTTCCTCTATTACATTTAACAGGAAGCTTGGAACAAGT
The DNA here is from genome assembly GCA_905132765.1 of Moricandia arvensis. Classification (NCBI taxonomy): domain Eukaryota; kingdom Viridiplantae; phylum Streptophyta; class Magnoliopsida; order Brassicales; family Brassicaceae; genus Moricandia; species Moricandia arvensis. The sequence goes on along the minus strand of CAJHQP010000198.1, from coordinate 199,256 downwards.
TCAAGAAAGAGGAGCTATCTTAAACACTGTCTTTATACATCTGTTTACTAGAGAGTTGCTTGAAGATATTTAAACTGTCTGTTTGTGTGTGTTTCTATGTGTATGTAGTGATCTACATATTGTTTGTCACAGTGTGCTTCACATTTCTCAAACCTCTTCTATTAGTATATATGAAAGTGGAGTAAGACTACAGTTCTTGCCATTAGGCCTCGGAGGATACTAAAGCTGAAAGCGAAGATTACAGAGAAGAAACAACATTGTAACATTGTTTATTGCTTTTATCTTATCAAACACAAGCTGATAAGTACTCCCAGTTCCCAGTTCTTGATTCTTTTGACCGTTCTTGGTTCATAAAGAGTATTAGTAGTTGCTTTGAAATGGCTTGTAGGACTTGAGATCAAGAACAACTCCAGCTATCGACCCTGCAGCTGCAGCAATGCTAACAACCAAACAAGCTGAGCTAAAGACTTGAAGACAAACCCATTGAGTGCTCCATCTAGCTATCTTCTTCTGCTCAATGTACATCTCCACCGGAAAATACACCGTCAATGGCCAAAAGCCAAGTGCCCCTAGCAAACCCACAACGTCGTTGAAAAACGGAAGAAGCATTGAGATAAGTGTTGTTATGATCACAAACACTGTCCTCCATATCAACCTGAGTAAGCCATTCACACACCACACATAGATTATTACATAAAGCTGATATGTAACATGTTCAGTAGTATTGAAGATATGACTATGTACCTGAAGAAGTTCAAACGGAGAGGCTTGAACCCTGGGATAGGAATCTTGATATCTTTAGCAATGAAGTCGCTATCAGGGAACCGAACAGAAGCTTGCCTCTCGATGAAAGCAAACAAAGGTTGGCAATAGACTTGGTATGCACCAACGAGGTGAACCACAATGGCTGCATTTGCAATGTCAAGAAGCCAATAAGGGTTATAAAACCCAAAACCGGTTAGGAGATTTCCTGGAGACATGTCTCCAAAGGCTGCATATCCCATGCAACCACACAACATGTAGAACATAGTTGTTACACCAACGCTCACAAGAGTTGCCTTCTTCATGGTTTTCTCTTCTGATGGTGGTGACTTCACTGTGTCCTGTTTTTTTCAGACAACACAAGAGAAGCTTGAGGGTGAGACCATGATGGCTTTCATCATCAAGACTTGTAGAGATGATAAGAGTACCTGAATCTCTATGAGGATGATAGAGTAAGAGTAAGCAAATGCAATGTCTCCAAGAGCTTGAAAGCTTCTCCATATCTTCTGTGTCTCTGTCACAGCTCCTATGCTAATCCCAGTGAGACTTCCTTTCACCTTCCCATTTGCTGAGGAAACCAAAACAAAAGGAATAAGTTTCTTTGCCAAAATTAGTGCCCGTTCTGAGATTTTGGGGGCTATCAATATTTGAGGATCAAGACGAATGTTTCATCTGGTTGTGCTCAAGACCGGCTATGCCTATAACTTATGAGAGCATATAAGTTGTTTTTGTACTGACCTACAACTTGAGCAATGCCTAGAGCAAGACCAGCAGAGGAATAAGTGAAGGACATAACAGCAGCAAGGATAGAGAGCCACCAAAGCTGATCAAAATCTGGAATCTGAGAGAATATAATCTGAACTAGACCAAAAGCTATCATGTAAGGGTTACTGTTCATGTGACATGGATCTTTCCCACCACTCTTGTGAAAACAGTTTGATCTCTTAATTGCCCTGAATAATAAAAAAAAATGTTTCTCTTATCAAAACCCATAATATCAAGAAACACTTTGGTAACTTTTAGTTGAGAACACTTACGTCATGCTTATAGCTGAAGCAATAGTGTAACCTATTGCAACACCAAAGAGATTAAGATATTGAACTATCCCACATAGCTTGACCTTCATGCCACCTGTCCAAACAATTTAAAACATGTTAAATGTTTTAAATTCTCTAATCTCTCTTCCACCGTCACATTCAAAATATTGTGTTTGTTACCTAGGTTTGATCGGACGGCGTCCATGTAAGTGTAGTTCCTCTTGCCGGAGATAGGGTCCCCGGAGCGGTAACATGCGGCTAGGAGAGTAGTAGTGAAGTAAGTGACGACGGAGAAGAGTAACATCACTACCGGTCCAGCGAGCCAACCTAGCTGTGCCACGGCCCAAGCTAGTGATAAAACTCCTGAACCTATCACTGCTGTTATTATGTGTGCGCTCGCCGTCCAAACACTACCTATAAATATTTAAGATCACATAACTAAACTTCAACAAGAACAATATTATTTTTTATAACGGCTTTTAACAAGAACAATATATAAAAAAAAATGGTAAACCACTCCCCGGCAAAGGAATGTTAATTATCATCGATGGCCATGCGTTAGAGATATCTGAGTGTAGGCGAATTTGAACTCAGCTCGTTTAACGACGCTGGAACTCCATGCTACCACCCGACCACTAACTCGTGGTTAACAAGAACAATATAGTTAACACTTACCAGTTCGTTTGATACGACCGTCGTCGTCGAAGCACTTGGAGCCACCGGTGTGTGGCATATCGACGGCGAAAACTTCTTGCTGGTTTTGAACCATTATATTCTTTTTATTGCTCTGTTTTCTTTTTTTTGGGTTCAATGTAGGAACTTAAATATTTTGTAAGTGTTATTATAAAAAGACAGAAGCTCACTGTTGCATGCCTTTTGTCTTATAACATATGTTTGAAACCCTCTGTCGGGTTCTAGTTTGAATATGGAGAAGTAGGAGAGGTGATGGATGAAGAGAAACTGGAAGCTGAGTGCAGATTTATATACAGAGAAATTTGGTAAAAAGTTTATACGAAAAAAAGATTGGTGAAAAGCTGGTAGGACCTTACTCATGTGTTTTCCTTTGACACCATGATTTATATGAATAATTTTAAAAACGAATTTGGTACTATAGTATAAGACAAAGAAGAAAAGAAAATATGGGACTGAAGATGATAGTCCAAGATGCTACCGTCGTTTTCATTTGGACATTATGTCATTGTTGAACTTGGAGTAACCTTTTTTCTGTACGTGTGTTGAAGAATGTTATTTTCAGTTACAACTAGATTTTTTTATCAAAAGTAAATGGTTATTAATTATACTTAATTATGTTAATAACTTCAGTCATGACATCATAATGTAAAGAAACTTTTATTGGCTAAATATCTTCAGTTACCTTCAAATAAATTTTAGTCATTTGCAATTGCAAACGAGATGTGAAAACATGTACCTGGTAATGGGTTTAAACTTGAAAATCTGAACATTTACTTTTTATTTATTTACGAATGAAGAGCTAAACCTATTTAGAAAACAACTCGTTTCTTTCTTAAGTTTATTTTTAATGTGAAGTAGTAACGCATCAAAATGTTGAAAGAACATTACTCAGTGCCCACCTTACCTAAAATTGAAGTAGTAACGCATCAAAATGTGAAGTAGTAACGCATCAAAATGTTGAAAGAACATTTAATGTGAAGTAGTAAATGATGAGCACAAACAATCTTGTGGAGATTTCAAAATGCTAACTAAAAAGTGAATAAATATCATCGACTTGATAGTGACATACATATCTCTTTACCTAAAATTCGAAAAATATCATAGAAGCTTCTGCAAGTAACTTATGAGGCGTGTAAGTTATCTTTTCTTCTTAAAATGAACTTTTTTTACTACTTTGGCAACTAAAATCAATAAGAAAACGTACTGGTATATATTTTAAAAATAAATATAAATATGATAATATCATTGGTTAGACTAACATTCAATGAAAAATTGTCAAAATTGAATTATATTCATACAAAAAGAATATATGATCTTTTAAAGTTTGCGTTAAACCGCAACTAGACTAAAACACTCAATGGAATACAGTCCAAAATGAATTATATTCATACAAATAGAATAGAATCTTTTAAACTCCGAGTTTGCGTTGAACCGCAACTACACATGCAAACTGTACTAATCAATCTTAATGGTCGATCACTAGATCTTTACTTTCCATGTGTATATTGCAAAAACAAATTAAAAATAATAATAAAGATCGAGTAGATCTATGAACAAGAATAGGGTTCTTTGGTTCAGATCATCCACTTTGATTTAAGCAGACAAGTACATCCATCCTCAATAAAAGAATGAGCCAGAGACGCCTTTCATCATCAACCCACTTTCTCCAACTTGTTATCTTAAAGTATCATCCTCATTATATATTTGATTTTTTTTGGAACACTTTTTTGGAACACAATTCTTGATTATATATTTTAGAATAGTTTCATCTCAATCCATGAGTTTATCATCACAACACTTTAAATTCCCTTTTTCATTTTTAAGCCGTCACGATTTTATCTGATTCGAACTTAGAGATAGAAGAGCATCAGATTCCTTGCTTACTGTATTCCCGGTTAGGTTTCGGTTTAGGTACTGTATTTTTTTAATATTTATAATGTATGATATTTTATAACAATTTAGCTAAATGAATGTGTATTCAAAGATCTAATTCCAGTATAAATTAAGTTACCGAGTTGAATATAGCTTTACGTTGTCATGAATTATTTCAATTGGCAAAATATTCAATTGATACATGATGAAATCAAATATATTTTATAATAATTGTTAATATGTTCTCATGTATGTATGTATATGTACTTGCTCCTTTCATTTCCTTGGTTCACGAAAGTATGTATTGTCTTGCCAGTTCAAGATGACGCAAAGCACTCTAATTATTATGACATCTTTTTTTTTTTTTTGGAACACTATTATTATGACATCTTTCAAGAAAGATTTGGCGACTAATTAACTTATTAAGACAACACTATCGTATAAACAACTCTTTCTCTGATAAGTTAAACAAGTGCTTATTGCAATAAGAAAATTAAGAATCGTAACTACCACTATAAGAATCTTATCGTTATAACTTGTAGCTTTCCGTCATGAGTACACCAACCCACTCCGTGATTACAAATATCTAAGAAGAAAGTTTATGATAAGATCATCAAGAGTTCTTTCACATTGTTTAATAGTTTCCACTATAGACGTATATCTTATGAATTGTAATGATCGATGATATTTATTTTAAAGCTAATCAATACAATTTATCTGTCAACTCGCATGTAAATTAGTATATCTATTTTCTTTCCCCTTTTACTTAGCTTGGCAGGGCAAGCCAACCTAGTAATGATTCTTCTTCTTCATGATACATAGTTGAATAGAATCAATGGAAATAGTACAGAATGAGCGAAATGTTAAAGTTTAGTTGAAAATTAATAGCGGTGCCATTGAAAAATATGTTAGTTTCTAGTAAAAAAAAAACAGGTTTAAAAATTAAGTGTAGAAAGTCACTGCAATGCCGTTACCGTTGGAATGTTTGAACGTTAGGTGGCATACTTGAATTTAGGATCTCTTTAATTATTAGACATAAAAATAATTTAATTCAATGCTTACCTCATCAAGCAAGGGTTAGAAATATACTTGACTACTACACTTCGAAGATATTTTTTATTCGTACTCCATTGTTGACACTTGACCAAAACAACTGTTTTCTTTTGCAGAATGATTGAAGACTCGCAAAATTAAATACTTTCAAATCGAAATGTAATGGAATTATACAAATAACATTCTCTTGGTAACAATCGTTAGAAACCTACAAGATTGTCTCATCATCGTCATCTCGTAGACATAATCAGTTATGACATCATATTGTATGACGAGCCATGCTTATACTTTATGTTTTGTTAAATAGCTTTGATTGTCAGTTCTTAACATTCTCAGGAGATTTTTTTTTTTTAAAACTGAAAGAAGCTAGCTGGATTCTTCGGCGAATTTGCGTGGTTTATTCTAGGTTTTATGTTGTTTTAAGTGAATTTTTTCTACGTTTTATGTAGTTATTAGTGTCTGATGAACTATATGTTTAATTCTCCAACACGAATTTTGTAAATTTATAATGCATGCAGGAGGGGGAAATAGAAATCAACAATCCATGCAAGTACGTTACACACTATGACTCTCAACTTCGACACTTTCTCTTATTACGCATCCTTTTTTTCTCTCAATTTCGAACTTTTCTTCTTACGCATCTTTTTTTTATGTAATTACTAGGGAAAACCCGCGCTTCGCGCGGGATTTTGATATTTGTCAAATCATTTGTTTCTAAATTTTTGGAATTGAGTACATCTTTGGTTCAGATAAATTTTTCTTATGATTCTTTTGTGAATGGTGTAATTGCAAATTTGCGATGTACATATTATAGGGTGTTGCATTGTTTTTTTGTACAATGGTGATGTGGATTTATTGCATTTGTCCAAACTTTACAACTATTAATTTTAATGCTTAAGTTCTAATCCAGCGGTGGTGTTTAGCTAAACTCAATAATTTTAATATTCAAAATAGTACTCCCTGACCATATATTAACATATTTAGCAAACAAATTTTTTTTTTTTGATAATTTACTTGTAGTATCAACATGTATTGTACCGGTTTCCAAAGTTTCACCAATGACATAATCGTTTCACCAATATGTCCACTATAACCACACTGAAAGAGTTTTCTACCAGTTAGTAGACCTCACTACTCACTCAAGGCTTGTAGACTCGACCTAATCTCAGAATCACTTACATGGATGATGGATCTTCATTCCCTGGATTATCAGATGTCAACATTGTTACATCACTCTTTTCAGTAGCTATTTTCGTTCATAACCGGTCTTTTCCCTCTCGCATTCTCGTCCACACAGCCAATAACTTTAACAAAAAATTCCACCGTAAATAATCAATGACCACACGAATAAAGGCCATAAGAACGGTTAAGGATGCATTAAAGGGAATAAAATTTACATACCAGTGATGATACTTCTCGGCTTAAGCTCTTGAACTGTACCTAGCAGCTTTGACATAAAAATATCTCTGTACATACTTTATGTGAAAGTGTTTACCTTGCTGTTTTCATTCGCAGTTTATTGTTGTTGTTCGTTCATAAAGTTTGAAGTCTTTTTTGTTGTGTGTTTCAAAGTTAAGCGCAAGAGGAGTTGCAGTGGTCAGTGGCTTGGCTTTTTCAAAAGTAAGCAAAATTCTTGGTCTGATAAAACTATACAACATCAGCGAATTAAAAAATTAAGATAACTCATCCATGCACAAAATTACAAAACGAATTGACAAACTTAGTTATAACATAGAAAACTATATTTGATGACAAATATATCTTCTTTATAAAGTGTAGTGTGCTGAAAGAATCAACACTGCAGATTACTTTTACAACATATCATGCAAACAAAAAGGACGTTTATATGTTGTCACCAAAACGTTACCTTTAAAATACTGGCTTGGTATGCTTGCATCTTTTAATTCCTCAAATTCAATCTCCTCCCGTTGATCAATTTTGCAACCTCCTCCATCTGGTTATTTTGTTTAGCTTCTATCCAAATTTAGCCAATATTAGTTGACCGACCCAGATTCTCTTCTACATAACATTATTATACTATATAGATAAATAGCATTGTTATACGAACATTTGGCTGCTGTATAAATAGGTGTTTTATGTCATTTTCAGTTTTGTTATAAAAAATACTTTTCTATTTCTCGAATGTAAGGAGTCTCCTAATTGCAGCTAGGAAGATATTGTGTTAGTCGTTATACATGTGTGGATTAATCAATAGTAGGTGTATGTTGATGTTATTGTAGACTTAGCTTCTGCTACCAAATTTGTTAATGTAGCCATACTAAACATAGTTTATTAACAACATATATTTTTTATTTTGTTTTATTGCTAGTGTAGTGCAACCATACTAAACGTGATTTAATAAACAAAATATATTTTTTATTTTAATATATTTTACAGACGTAATATACAATACAGTATTAAGTATTATTTGTTTATATATAAAGTAATTTTTGTTGTTATCAAGCTAAATTTGATATGTTCACAAAACAAATCATGTTTGACTTCAGTTCTGATACCAAACCAAACACAATCCAATATGACATCAACAATCAGAGCGGAAACGAAGATGAATTACAGATGGTTTAGCACTTTTTGCAGTCTATCTACTAAATCAATAGAACCATTGACAAAAAAAAAATCGATAAAACCAAAAACAATTAAATCCCGATGAAAACCAAAAATACAAACCATAAATCGAAAACCAAGCTTTCTCTTCCCTGGTCAAAGCAACTCATAATATATACATAGATTCCTGCTGCAACTCATTTACAATAGACATCGCTGGCGGGCGGGAAAGCGTGATTAATTTAGATGGGAAGATACATATATCTAGGTTACTATCTACTTCAAGATGCAAAAGAGACAACTTTTCTGTTCCTTCACCTTTCTTCTTCTTCAGCCTCTATGATTTTGTATCTGAAGGTAAATTAAAAAATGGATTTTGTATCTGAAGGTAAATTAAAAAATGGATTTTGTATCTGAAGGTAAATTGATAAAGCAAGAAACTCCCTGGTAGAGCTGCTCTGCTTCAAAGGGTTTTGATACATACCCCGCCATTTCACCCTTTATACATTTCTCATGCGTTGCTTGATTTACGTCTGATGTCATTGCAAATACCCAAAGATGCCAACTTGTTTTGTTACCATCCTCTACTGTCAAAGCCTCCCCATTCACAATTCTTTTGTTGATCTCCTCTTCCATATCTCTTATTCTTTAGCAGCCTGAAATCTGCAGAAAGACCAAAACATGTCAACTTTTCTTACGTTTGGTTTGTATGAAATTGGAACTAAACTTGTTTTTTTTTGTGTGATCACGGCCTATTATATTAGTTCGTTTCCCTAGCTGTGGTGGCGGGAGTTGATCTGTTAACCAGTTGAGAGGGTGTTGACGCAACTCTAGAGCCTGACAAAAGGTATTGTCCAGCAGCTGCATCACCTAAAATCAAGTAACACATCCAAACAAAACTAACAGACACAAAGGATTTTAACCAAGAATAGTAAGTACGAAACAAATATTATCCTCATTTGGCTAAAGATATAATCGAGGAAAGATACCATTTGAAGAAACATTAGATCTTGGTGGAGAAAGCTCCACTGGTAAATCTGGGACTTGTTTACATGCCTCCATCATCTGATTCATCACCTCTCTCACAACTTTCACCCAAACAGTCGTGCCTTCATATTAGGATGATCAGCCAAGAGCTTTGCCAGGAGAAAATCAGCATTAGATGCACTTTTTTTGAGGATCCTCCAACTGTGTATAATTCACAGAACAATTAGAGAGATCATAGTTGTACAAATTTTATTATTCATGACTGCAGAAACAAAAAGAGGATTTGTCGTCCGGGAAGAACTCACCGAGACAGCCATGGCGCAGGCTGAGCGGATAGAGAGTCAGGACAACGGATACAAACCGATGGTGCTACAGCACCAGCTTTCAAATCATCAAGGAGGAGAGAAGAATTCTTAGAACGAATGAGAGTATGATTCTCAAAGTAAGAACGCATACCTTTATATAGTAGATCCTCCACCGTCTTGGATGATCAAAAATCTCAACGAATATAGATCGTGGCTAATGGATTAATAGATGGTTTTAATGTGATTATCCTATAACTTGTATACTTCATGATGAAATGTAAAAAACGAAAGATCGATTGAGTAGTTGATAAAAGGAAGCGCAATAGCCATGAGTGAAGAGAGGCGAAGAGATAACTTAAGTAACCCTAAGTGGAAATTGTGTTTCATGAAGGCCCAAACGCAGCGTTTTCCCTCCTTTGCCACGTGGCGAACTCAGAAATACTTATTTGATGACATGGATTGAAGGAGAAGGGAGACAAGGTCTTTTATATAGTAATAGATTGGTTGATCCGGTCAACTCCAATAAAACCACAGTTAGTGATACAAAGTGGATTAATCCAAAAATATATGACATTATCTGATTTGAGTTAAAAATATTTTTTTGACCAATTATTTGTTACGACCTTAATTATATAGGTCGCATCCCAACCTAGCTAAATAGTGATAATTTAATTCTAAGTGAGAGTCAAACCCAAAACCAACTTAGATACATGCTGAGCCCCCAAAAAAATTTAATAAGCCACCACCACTTAGTTTGCATTTCTTATTTCTCATCATTTCTATATTTCTTCCTCCACACAAACAATACGTTCATCGAAATCAATCAAGGAGAATAAGATGAACCAAAAAATAGATTTATTGAAGCTGTCATATGTATATTCAGATATATTCATATGTATCACTTGCAACGGCTCAATTCTATCATAGCCCTTATGTTTTATTTTTTTAAAGATCGAATATTTGACATTCCACAAACAACTAATCATTTTGATAATTCTATATATATTTGATATTCCTCTAAATCTCACCCTTTGGTATATATATATACATCCCTTCCTTTTTTATTTGATTACTTTCTCTATAATTTTCTAGCCAAATGGCAAACATGCATTTTCCATCAAATATTAGCTGGATACAATATGCTTTTTTTTTATAAAAAAAATATCGTTTCCTATTCAGAGGGACGTGTGATGAGGATACATTGCATGGACGGAGCCACACCACAAGGAGGTCAGCTAACCCCACTTATTTTTTTTTAAAATCGATGTTTAGCTTTAACTTAAAAACTAATAACCCACTAAATATTTTTGGTTGACCCCATCAAAATAAAAATGAACAAACGTTAAAGTTTAATTAATTAGCTAATTAGGCGACTGGATTTATGCTTTTAATTTGATTTTGGGCTCATTTAAATACAGTAATAAATAGTCTATAATTTTGTGACTCTATATGATTGATAATTAACTAACTCTTACCAAAAAAACATAAAAACAAATGTCATTTTTGAAAAAAATCTCTGTTAACCTTTTCTCTTTCTGTTATTTTCTCAACTTTTTTTCTCTGAAAAATGTAACACTTTATATATTGTTTAATTTACTTAATATTATTAAAAATAATAATTTTATTAAATTATGAAAGAAATCATTTAGTAATTGATTTATTTCTTGAATTTGATTAATAAGTTTTTTAAATTAACTAATTTTATCATGATTTTTTGTTTTGTTAATTTATAGAAATTTAAAATTAGTTTATTTATATATTGTTATTAATTTTTAAAACTTAAATATTGGTTATGAAAAAATATCTTACCGTACAAAATAATTTATAAAAGTAAACTAAATTGTTGAAAAAAATTTAAATGATATATATCTATATAATTATTTTTGGTAACTAATAAACAATTTTGTATACATATTTTTGACTTGGAAAAAAATCCTGGCTCCACCACTGATACATTGCATGGTTGGACCATGAACAATAATATTCATATTTAACGTAACATTTACCCTTATATATAATTCGACTGAAACCATTTGATTAACACATAAATTATTTTTCATATCTAAAGATAAGCAAAAGAAAAAAAGAAAGAAGAATGACCAAGGTCGAGATGTTGGCAACCATAGGGACATTGTGTTTACTATTGTCTTGTGGACTATTAATTTCTCCCACATATGCAATATCAACCAAATCGTTGTCTTCCGAGTTCTATGAATCAAGCTTAGCCCATAACGTGGAGTCAACACCGCAAAGAGATTCACCACCTTCTTCAATACGTTTCGGAGCTTTACCAAAGATGAGTCAAGATCGACCTTCTGGTCCATCATCTGGCAGCAACGATAATCCTCATTAATTATTGATCCATCGTACTCTATCATCATCCATCGGTAGCTAAGTTTTGTAATAGCTAGCATTTCACAGTTGAGTAATAAAATAACCAAAGGTTTTGTTTCAAATCTTTCGTTATCAATATTGTTTTCTTCTTTATAAATTGTTGTATGTTCATTACAAGTTATGAAACAAAATGTTTAGTAACATTTTATAATTATAAAAAGTCCCTTATAATAACATTTGTAGGTTAATTAGTTTAGAAAAACATAGGAAATAATTTAAGAAAATCAAATAGAAATGTGATATTGAATTATATAGTACTCCATCCATTCCTAAATACACGATGTATTATGTAAAAGCACACATATAAAGAAAGTTAATTTTTATCCAAAAAAGTATCAATAAAATTTTGAAATGAATTGAGTATCATTCTCTTTGTAACAGTTACTAGCTACAAAGATTTTATCATCACCATCTCATAGACATAATCAGTTACGAATACATTATAATGTATGACCATCCATCCTTATACTTAATGTTTTGTTAAATAGCTCTGGTTATCAAATCGTAAAGTTTATGCGATTTTGGGTGGTTTCTTATATGTTTAGTGTTGTTATTAATATCTTGCGGACTATATACTTCTTCTCCATATAAGAAATCTCGTAGTTAATAACACAACACGAACGTTGTAAATTTGTAATGCAAGAAGGGTCAAGGAAATTAAATAAAACAATCCATAATGCATGCAGTCATGTTACACAGTGTTGATCCTGACCTAAAGCACAAGAAACCGTTTCTCTAGGCGCCAATATTTATTCAAATTTTAAGGGTATCAAAGTTCCTTAAGCTTTTTAACACACTATGACTCTTAACTTCGATGCTTTCTCTTATGGTGCATTCATTATTTATCATCCTTTCTATATACTTTTCTCCACACAAACAATATGTTCATCAAAATCCATCAATGAGATGAAGAAGACATATGCATTCATTATTTGTGATTCCACCATCTTTAGGATCATCACTTTTTAGGAAATGAACACAGGGGAAAATTTTAAAACTATATAGGATAACAAAATTTACAAATAAAATATCGAATAATTGATGTTCCCCACAAACACTCATTTTGGTAATTCTGATAAATTTTTGTTTCCTCGTTTATAAATATATAAATAGAAGCAAATATGAACTCATTTTCCTCCATTCCTAAGTTTCTATATTTTCTTTTTTGATATACCCTATTGATTGATCCAGTCTCTATATATATTTGATATTCCTCTAAATCTCATCCTTCATATCGATTCCTTTCTTATTTCATTTGTTTAGTTTCTCTAAAATGTTATAGTCAAATAACAAACATAAGTTCATTTTCCATTAAAGAGGGGTGTATATATGCTTAGATCACATATCATTCCGTATCCAGAAGGACGTGTGAGTTGGCAGTACTTATCATAGATGGATGCATGGCTGGACCGTGGAAAAATTGGTTGGACCATTGAAAAATAATAATCATAATTAACGTAAAGTTTGGCCCTATATATAATTCGATTGAAACCATTTAATTAACACATAAACACATTTTCTCATCAAAAGACAGAACAAAAGAAGATGTTGGCAACAATAGGGACATTGTGGTTACTAATGTCTTGTGGATTACTAGTTTCTACGACAACTGCAATGTCAACCAAATCTTTGTCTTCCGAGTTCTATGAATCAAGCTTAGCCCTAAACGTCAAGTCAACACCGCAAAGAGATTTAACAACTTCAAAACATTTCCAACATAAACCAAAGTATTCTTATGGGCAACCAGGGCACATCAATCCACAACCAAAGCCTCCATAAGACCACAAGTTTTGGAATCTTATCACTTTAGTAGCTATGTTTTGTAATAGCATTTTCACAGTTGCATAATATAAGCAAAATTTTGTTTCACATATTTGATTATCAATTAAATCTGATCAAAGCGTGGGTGGATTTTCTTTTTTTTATTAATTGTTTTATGTTCATTACATTTTGGTCCTACACATCAATCGAACTGAATACATTGGTCTGACCCAATGAGTTTCTATCAACAAAGACGAGGAAAAAACAAAAACAAGTAACCCACAATTAGAGGAAGAGCTCTTGTGGCAGTGAGGTGGGGCAAAACTTCTTTGCTGCAAACTTGTACTGTCAAAAATAGAAACAACAGTAAACATTTCAAGTATCTTACGTCATGAAGTTACTAACAATAAAAACGAAAAGAAGTTGAGTGTTTTGTTACTTTGTCTTGACTGTACTTCTTTCTGACTGCAACTACATCGGCTGAGGGACTCTCATGACATAGCTGAAGAAGATTCTTAACGCATGCTTCCAAATGTTTAGCCCTGTACGATGTGTAATGCTCTAACGTAGAGCTCTATCAAAACGCACATTTTAACAGGTTTGTTAGAACAAAGCTAAGAACAAGAGCAAATAGGAATGTAGATACAGTTTCATTTGTCATACCCATGGTTTTCTTGAAGGGTATAATATGCACTGTGCCAAGAAAACAGCAGAGGCTGCGACGAGTGATGGAGCGTAGTGAAGCATGGAGTATTCTAAGAGAGATAGTTCGCCGAGATAGCTCGCTAGTGACTCAAACAGCAGTGATGTAACCTAATAAAAAGCAACAACCAGTTAGAAACGAATATAACCCATCACCCATTGAGTAAAAAAGGCCCTTCTTTAGTTGTCATCTAGCACTATACCTCTGTTTTGCCTTGGGCAGCACGAACAAAACGCCTAGTAACCACCATTTTTACAAGGCCAGATCAGCAAGCAACCACACAAAGAAAGGAAGTTTGAAGTAACATCAATATAATAAGAAGCTACCTTAGGAAACATTTTGCTGTTGGAGTTGTTAATTCGAACTTCAAGTAATTCAGAACAGAAGACTCCATCTCCAGAAGCTGTTACAAACAATTAAGGTTAACGTGTTAGCATTACACTATCAAACCCGAGAAGAAGAGTTCTTCCACGGAAGACCAAAACACAAACCTCATTTCTTAAGTATGTGTTATCAGTGATGTAACAGAAACTCTCCACTTGAGGCACACACACTTCTTCATATTTTCTGGAAATTCAGTATGCCCACAAGTTCAGAACTGCATACTTTTACAAAACGCCAAAGTATAAAACCTCAGAGTAAAGTTTATAGATTTCTTACGCTGCAATCATCATGCACGAAACACCAAGCAACTGCAGGTTTTGCTTGGTAATTACATTGCCAGAGAGATACCGGTCTAAACAGTTCACTGCCAAATACAAGGTCTCTGGCAAAAGCCTATACTCTTCACCAACCTGTAGTTTCATGAAAAGACCATACATCACATAACAGTCCAAATTCTATAAAGAAACGTTCTTTATATAACGAAACTTCTTGCCTCATCAAATCTAATGAACTAGGATTCATCGAAAGCTTACCTCCACGAGCCAGTCAATGAGTATAGTGCGCATGGTAGCATTGATGTTAGACTGAACCCTCTCCATGTAATCAAAAGCAGGCCTTTTCTTTACCTGCATTGCATACAACAAGCAAGCTCAGAAACAGAGCAGGTTTAGTATTAAATTCACAAAATTTACAACCTCTGATGAACGCAAATGCTCGTAGATATCACAAGCAAAGGCACCACAAAGCTGTGGATCCACCAAGTTACTATCAATGTTATCAATCTCATCTTCATTTCCCAAATCTGACTCTGCAACGAAGGATGATGAAGCATTACGTTGAGGCGATTCGATGTCTTCGTAAGGAAGGAGTAGGTTGGATTTCGCAATAGGCTTGGGTGGTTTTGGTGCCTTCTTCGATTGCCCGATCTTATTTGAACAATGCACCTTCAATAGATAAACAACGATTCCAGGATTAAACCCTAATTTTCTCGGCGAAGAGAAGAAGAACAAGAGAGAGAAATCGAAGTTTAACTTACCAGAGTAGACGACGAAGCGGAGATTCTAGATCCGCTCTTCTGGTTTGTGATATCTCCGAGAGGATTACGGCGGCTTACGACATCTCCGAGCGGGGCTCTAGTCTTGCTTCGGTTCGGCCGAGAAACTGGATTCTCCGATGAAGAAGAGGAAGACATTGTCGTTTACAAGGAAGTGGAAGAACTTCGATTCGTCGGCGTCGTCGTTCTCCGGTGAGATGAGTTAGGGTTTCACTTCTGCGAGAGAAGACGAAGAGGAACAACGAAGAAGAAAAACTCGGGAGTTACTATTTTTGTTTATTAATAGTAATGATGAATTAATCCTGGCCGTTGGATGAAGTCAAAAACCGTTACGATTGATAAATCCGTCGGTCCCACTACTGTTGAGCGCGAAACTTGTATCAACAGCTATACCTTTGGGCCTATTTTTAGTTACAAATTGTATACAACCCATTTAGTTTAGTAACAACAACAAAACTTATATTAATCTTAGCCCACTAATTGTTATTAATTAATTAATCATTTCACGAAAATATAAATAAAAACATACAATTTTAACACTTTATAATATATATAAGAATTATTTGTATATGATCCAATAAAGTATGTTTCGTTTATAATAAAGAAACTATAACACTAACTAAAATAATACTTTATTTTGTAAAAGTGTATACTAATGGTTAGAACTAACATATAAATATATGCTAAAAACTTATTTTCAATTTATCGACAGTTCTTATCATTAATATACTACAATAATGAAATTATGCAATAAATAATACATATATTATTAAATACATATATCATCTTTAAATCAATTTCGAACAGATCTTATATATTTAGAAAATTACAATTAACATTGTTTTATACTTAAGCCACACATCTTCTCAGATTTTCTTAGGAAATCAACTCTGAGAGATATTTAAACAAAGAAGTATGAACATTAGTGGCTATAGAATCGTATAGTTAGAATTGAAAAGATTGCATAAAGGATGCAAACTTACTTGGGCGTGTTCGGTTTTGTACTTGTGAAGCTCTTCTTCTGCACAAATGAGCCTATGGACACGAACAAAACAGAAGAAAGAATGTTTAGATTATAGACTAGATAACCTGAGAGAAAGAGAGAGAGGGTTATATTTCACTAGGAGGAGATTTTGGGAGATTTTCATATCCCCACTTGTACAATTAAAGAGGGTTCACACTTTAACCCATTAATTCGACCCGGACAATGGCATTGATCTTTGTTTGGATATCGCGATATATAACGTAACTTAATCATTGTTTGGAAATATAAATTGAGACTTTTGAAATCAAGTGGCAACAAGGTAAAATCCACCTCCCCGGGGTTGACGTCAATAAAAAAGAATGGTCATTGGTAGTCTAGTGATTATTGAGTTTTCTAGCAGAACGCGCCGAATAGGTGGTGATGCGAAACTAGAATTGTAAACGTATTGATCTAGATCATTTTGTCGAATCCGGTTTGTATTTCGACTTTGATGTCCTTTCGGGATGATTAATATAAATATATATTTTGAAAAAATGAGACTTTTGAAATGTTTGATTAGAAGAAACCTAGATTTCCAAATTTAAGCAAGAAAAAAAAACTAGATTCTGAATTTGTTTATGGACTTGCAGTGTTTCACACATGATTAAATTGCTTCTTCTTCAGAAAAAAAAATAAAGAATTGATTTATCTTATCTATGTACCGACTTCTTAGAAAACAAACGTGCCATTTTTCAAATCCTTATTTTAGTTTGTTGAGGGTGAATATGAGATTGATTTATTTGTTGTTGGCTAAGCTATGTGAGATTTATCGCATCTTTCATGTATCAGAAGAATCTGTTAATCAGTTTATGTTCGTTCCCAATGCTTTAAACGATCTTATAATAATCTTACATTTTTTATGCGTAAAGACTTTAAAGAGTCTTGTAGCCGGCGCTGATGAGTGCCTACTAGACGTGGCAAGCAATACAAAGTATTGTGCTATGTCCACAATACCAATATGAAGAAGCTCCACTTGTTGACTCTATGGTGGTCGTTGGGAGTTTGGTTTGACCTTTTATGTGACAATATATGTCATGATCATGCTCTTGTACAAGACTTAATTGGAATCTTTTTCAGACGAGACAAAAAAGGTTTAAGTGGTTATACCTTTTGGGTTCCATGTAGGGAAAAGAGTCATTGTGAGATTGATCATTTCAAAGTTTGAATTACCAAACAGTTTTATTTTTTTGGTTTAGTTTCACTTTTTCCTTTCACGTCTAAATCATAAAAGACCGCGTGCTGTAACTATTTTAGAGCACTTGTTATTATACATACATGTATCATCACAATCTCATGATGTGTGATCAGCTAAAAGTTTAAATACTGTGTGGCGTGTGCTATATAACCAAAACTGAATAAAACAAGCATTTTTCATGTGTGATAGCTAAAAGTTAATTACTATGTGGTATATACCAAAACTGAATAAAAGCAAGCATTTCTCATGTCTCTTGGCTTAGATTTAAAGATGCATTTTTCCTCCAGGTTTTTATGTGGATATTATAATATCAATTCTGAGTTTGAAATTTTGAATATTTGTAATATATGGTGACTATTGTATATTTTAAATGGTGGGGAAAAAAAGAA
Source organism: Moricandia arvensis (assembly GCA_905132765.1). Classification (NCBI taxonomy): domain Eukaryota; kingdom Viridiplantae; phylum Streptophyta; class Magnoliopsida; order Brassicales; family Brassicaceae; genus Moricandia; species Moricandia arvensis. The sequence goes on along the minus strand of CAJHQP010000198.1, from coordinate 181,078 downwards.
ACCAAGTCAAATAAACAGATAAACTTGTCTAATCTAATCTCTCCCGCCACCACCCCCACCTCCTCTAATCTCGCCTCTCATCTCTCTTTCTCTCTCTCATGTTCTGTCCTAATATAAAGACATTAAACTCAACTCTTAATCTATCCATCTCTTCTTGTGAGCAAAAACAAAACCAACATGGCCACTGTTGCCGTTGATGATACATTCAAGAGACAAGGATCTGTACCTTTCAGCTGGGAGATCCGACCCGGTGTACCCAAGACCCGAGTTTCTCAACCCGGAACCGGAACCGGAACCACTCCTCTTCTTCAGCCTCCCAAGAAACTCTCTCCTCTCGGTTTAAAACCTTTGTCTCACTCTCAGCCGCTTCTCCCGCCGGCGCTATCTCCGCCGTCTTCTTCTTTCATCTCCAGCTCCAAGAGCCGTCCTTTATCTCCTCTCACTCCTTCCTTTCCAACTCCGTCGAAGCTCAAACCGCCGCCGCCGTCTCATTCCGGACTCTACTCTCCGGCACCTTCTTTCCGTTCAACCCCGCGTGCTTTCTCGGAACGGTGGCATAACCGGGTCAGGCCCGGATCCGAGTCCGAACCTAGACCCGGATCCGGGTCCAAAACCCGACCCGATTTTGCTTTCGCCGGACTCGGGTGTTTCCCGACGCCGAAGTTTAGGTTGAAGAAGAACAAGACCGGTGGTGGTCGGAGAAAAACCGGGTCAAGGTCGGACCGTGAGTACTGCTCCGATATGGAGACGATGTCACCGAGATGGGACTCGCCGAAGTCGTCGTTCTCTTCGCTCCGATTCTCGCCGCGACTCGCAAGCGAGGCTGAATGGGTCGGGCTTGGGCTCTTTTAAGCCCATTTCAATCGAGACTGGTTCTTTTAAGCCAATCCGATTCCGAAACCATTGTATCGCCCAAATCAAATTTAAGTAAATGTTCGGGCTAGAATGTAATATTCTTAAATTTTGGGTCTATATATCTAATGCCAATAGAGTTTTTTTTAATCTCTGTAATGTTTTGAAGTTTTGAGTGTGGGAAGAAAGAATGTAAAAAGGTAAAATCAAGTTTTCTATATATATCTTTTAAAAAGGGTCGAATTAGTTAATTTAAAATGTATAGAGCTTGATTGAATTTTTTTAAGAAAGTAAAGGGCTATGTATAAGAGAATGAGAGAAGGAACAGAACAAAGATATAGAAGAGCCATGAACATCAAACTGGTCATGGCTCTTTGTCCTTTTTTTTTTTTTAATATTATGATTTCTGATGACATACAGAAGGGTTATGTATATATATATATACTCAAAAAAAAATTCCTTGTTTCTATGAAAACAGCATAACCAAACATTTTTATTTCACTATTAAAGATTCATTCTCTTGTGTCAAAGCTCTCCATCTTTCTTGTTCTTGGATGCACCAGTTCATGAGAAAAACTCTCCTGTCAAACCAAATCCTCTCGGATAAGCCTCCTCCTCTGACAAATCCCCTCCATCATCTTGATACACACTGTTTTCACAAAAGAAGAAACTATGTTACAGATTTGATGGAAGCAGCAACAAAGAAAATAAGAAAGAAAGAAAGGAAGGCAAACAAGAAGGTTCAGAACTTGGGAAGCTTGTCACAGTCTGAAGGAATCCATCCAATCATCTGCTTCTCATTGTCGTAGATCACCATTATCCCTTGGAATGATATGTCTACACACAAATAGCCATAAGACATCACCATTAGTTGTCAAAGTAATAAACATAAACAAACTTGTATATCTCTTTACTTACCCCCAATGATGTTGTAGTTCTCAAGCCCGATCTCAGTACCGTTAAGAATCCCCAAACACACGTTTCCTTTTTCCTGAAAAGGAAAACACAAACTCTCAGTATCTCATAGTCTCAGCCATGGATATTTATTGAAATACAGGTGGCTCATATGTGACTCACAGTGATGATGAGATATGACTCAGGTGGAATCTGAAACAGCTGACCCTTCTTTTGACTCCCAAATCGTAAAGTCATTGTCTTGAAGTATTTTTTGACATCATGTACTGTTTTGAAAGGCTTCTTGTCTTTCCAACACACCGATAAGCTTTTATCATCTTTTGTGTCCTTCAAAGGCTTCCCCTTCAAGTCTTTTCTTATCTACAAGAGATAATATTCACACCAACTCAGTCATAAAGATGTAATTAAACAACAACAGGTGAAGCTAATCTCTTACAAGATCGAGAATGGCTTCGTATGCTTCAGCATTGAAGTAAGTGTAAGAGCTTCCACTATCGAAAATGAAGTTGATGCCTTTTAAACCTGTTGTCTTGTCGTTAAAGAGAAGCTCTGCTGGTCCAGTCTTGTAGTTTTTACTAAAAGAAACACAGAAGAGTTTCAACTACGGAATCATAAAAGTGAAGACAAAGACAAGGTTGGTCACCTGGCTGGCTTAAGAGCCAAAGAAGTCCATGTAACACCAGAAGAAGGAACAAGCTCATCTCCAATAGAGAGAAAGCCTTTACCATTATGACTTAAGCAATGCACAATCACATTCTTGGTTACCCCCAAGGAACTAAGCTGTGATGAGATGCTTACTTTGCCTCTGCCAAGACCAAGGATTCCCGCTGTTGGAGGAGGAGGGTGTGGACCAGGGTTCTGCTGATCATACCCACATCTGGACAAAAGAAACTCATTCAAGAATCACTAACTTTCACAGCTTATGGAGTTCAAATGAATAGAGAAAACAAACCCAAATGTCAAATGGGGATGCATAGTGGAGCCATTTTCAAGAGTGAGAGGGAACTCATCAGAAACGAGAGCACCAACAGAGGAAGCATGATCAGAATAACCAATTTCATAGTCACACTGATCCTCAGGGTCATCACAAGGTTTGCTCTGGCGAAGGTCAAGGCCAGAACACAAGAGGTGTGAACAAGGCAAAGTGTTGTGATTGGGCTTGTACTGACTATCACGAGGCTGCAAAGAAAGAGAGATAGCATAGATTCAAGATATGATGTCACACACACACACAAACTAAAAGCAAAGTCAAAAAGGTATAAATAACCTTAGTGCAACCGTTGCAGGGAGCATCACATTGAACCCAAGTGAGATCACTACCAGTGTCAATGTCCAAGTCAAAGAGCTTAGGTGGGTTTCCTATGTTAAGCAACACATAATAGTACCTGAGATTCAAGATAAAAAAGATCAAATTGGGCGTTTTCAAACATTGCCAAAGATCTAATCTTTGAATCAAGCATCAAACGGAGAAGATCAAACTAACAAATGGGTCACTAAAAAGCACCGACAAAAACAATAAAGACATGAACTTTAAAGATACCCAAGTGGATAAACGTTGCCGGAGACGGGAAAGACAACGGAGGAGCCAAGACGATGGTTCTGTAACTTGACTTGTCCCTTGGAAGAGTCTTTGGTAGCTTCAGAAGTTTGAACACAGAGGAGGAAGAAGTAACAGATAGCTGGAAAGAGGTTTCTTGTCTGCTTTTTGGGATTCATCATTACCTTTTCACCAAGAAAGCGAAACCAAATCCCAAGAAAGTTTATGTTTTTTTTTCTCCGAGGAGAAATGTTTGACACTTCTTCTACTTCTGCTTCCTAAAATTGTTTTTTTTTTACAAATATATATATAGAGAGAAGCTCTCAGTTAATTTTCTGTAGCAAGTTGCAAGTTGGCACAGAGGTTTTTTCTCTTTGAGTTCCCGTAGAGATAGATTGATTGAGAAGATTGGACTTACTTTCGCAGAAAAAACGTCAACGCGCTTCGGTCAATGAAGAGTGTAAGACCCCACGCGCGAGCCATGATTGATAAAAAGGCCGAAAGTTCTTTCAGGTGTATGTATAGTTAGCCCACATCTCGGCCCATAAACTAGACATGGTGTTTTTCTTCTTGATCAAATTTAGATGACAAGAAAGAATAACAATCATTACTCTCAGTAATTGAATCCACTACAAAAGTTTGTTGAAGGAATACTCTCGGATAGATTTAGAAAAGAAAATTTGTAGTCAAATAGATTTTAAAGAGAAAAACGATAAAAATAAATTTTATAAAATTGTGAAAGTGAAATTTAAATTTTTTAAAAAAAAATTAAAAATTAAACAAAAAAACTCCATTTTAGTCATTTTAAAACATTTATATTGTGACTAAAATTTTTAAAATATCAATTAAAGAGATTTGTCCAAATAATTATTTGATCAATGAATAATAGTGAAGAAAAAAAATAAAAACCTTTACTTTTTCTATTAAATAATCAGGTATTTTCGTTATTTTCTTCTAAATTTAGATAATACTGTAATTAGCTTCTTTATTTTATAAAATAAAATATTCAACAATGTTAGACATATATCATTATCCAGTTAAAAAGTGAGTGACTCCAAATAGTTCCAAGTGGCAACGCATCCGCTAACTCACTGACACATCTCCAAGTCAGTTTCTCTCCTCCACCGTTTCGCCACCGTGGCTAACATGGCTCTTTCTCTCTCCGCCGCATCTCACTCACTCTGCTCCTCCTCCACCAGACTCTCTCCTCCCCTCGCCGCCGTCTCCTCCCCTCCTTCTCCCCCTCTCGTTTCTTTCTCTTCCTCACATTCCCTCTCCTCTCTCCGAAGCGTCTCATCCTCCTCTATCTTCCCTCATTCCTCCTCCCTCCTTCTTGTAAAACATCCGAACAGAGGTTCTTGTAACACGGTGGTGTGTGCTGCCTCTGATGCAGCTCAACTGAAAAGCGCTAAAGAAGATATCAAAGTGCTTCTCCGTACAAAGTTTTGCCATCCCATTCTCGTTAAGTCTCCTTCTTGATGATCTTCCACGTATATGATCAATGTTAGGACAGGAAGCTTTGTGTTGTGTGTGTTTTTGTTTGAACTATCTTTTGGTTTCTGTTTTCATTGCAGGTTAGGTTAGGATGGCACGATGCTGGTACCTATAACAAGAACATAGAGGAGTGGCCACAAAGAGGTGGAGCTAACGGAAGTCTTAGATTCGAGCCTGAGCTTAACCATGCTGCAAATGCTGGTAACTTGTTTTTGTACCCTTAACAAACACTTGTGGTCTTGTCTTTATAAGGGTTGTACCCTTTTTCTTATGTACAGGTCTTGTTAATGCTTTAAAGCTCATTGAACCTATCAAAGAGAAGTATTCGAACATCTCTTATGCTGACTTGTTCCAGTTAGCTAGTGCCACTGCAGTAGAGGTAATCTTGAGTTTGGTCTAGTAAGAGACTAACTATCTATGTTGGTTCTTAAATGACTTTTAGTGATAAAACTTCAGGAGGCTGGTGGTCCTGACATACCGATGAAGTATGGGAGAGTTGATGTCTCAGCACCTGAGCAGTGTCCAGAAGAAGGAAGACTCCCTGGTTAACTTAAATCTTTTCCCATTGTCTGTTTCATGGCTTTGTTGAGCTTTTTGTTTTGTTTCAGCTTTTGTAATGTGAATGGTGATAATAACGAGTTTGAAAATGTATGTAATGTTTTAGATGCTGGACCGCCTTCACCAGCTGATCATTTGAGAGAAGTATTCTACAGAATGGGACTAGATGATAAGGTTTAGTTTGGTTTTTTGTGTTTTCATGTTTATTCTCATTTTCTGACAGTTTGAGTTAGTTTTTGTTTAAGTAGGAAATAGTTGCTTTATCTGGTGCACACACCCTAGGTCGATCCAGACCAGACCGTAGCGGCTGGGGCAAACCCGAGACAAAGTACACGGTATTAGCTAATAGACAAAAAAAATCTAGCTCCCTTCTTTGTTAGTGATATAGTGTGGAGATATGTTATGAAAAAAAATGATCAAAATGGCAGAAAGCTGGACCTGGAGAACCAGGAGGACAGTCATGGACAGTGAAGTGGCTCAAGTTTGACAATTCTTACTTCAAGGTCCGTCTACTTGAAGATAGTTTTAAGATCTTCAGTTTCTTGACCACTGACTTAACTTGCATGACTAATGCAGGATATCAAAGAAAAGAGAGACGAAGATCTTCTGGTTTTACCCACTGATGCAGCCCTATTTGAAGATCCTTCCTTCAAGGTTACTAAGATGCACCAGAGTCATTCCTTTGTTACTTACAGATATCTAAATAATATCTTTTGCTTTTACAGAACTATGCAGAGAAATACGCTGAAGATCCAGCTGCATTCTTCAAAGATTACGCTGAAGCTCATGCCAAGCTTAGCAATCTTGGTGCAAAGTTTGATCCTCCTGAGGTATATATATACCTACTTGTGTTTACCATTTTGAACCATGCTCGTCTAAAACTGCTAACATGTGCTACTACTGAACTTTTATCAGGGCATCATCATTGACAATGTCCCTGCACAAGGAGAGAAGTTCGTAGCGGCTAAATATTCCACTCCAAAGGTTTGTCCTTAGGTACTTTTGTGTTTGTAGCTTATTGTGTTGACATATACATTGTTGAGGAAACTGTTCTTGATGTGGATATTGGCAGAAAGAGCTTTCGGATTCGATGAAAAAGAAGATAAGAGCAGAGTATGAAGCTATTGGAGGAAGTCCAAATAAGCCATTACCCACTAACTACTTTCTCAACATCATAATTGCCATCACTGTTTTGGTTCTCTTGTTCACTTTCCTTGGTAATAACAGCTCCTCTGATTACTCTGGTTTCTAAATTGTAAACATTGTTTTGATTCCCTCTTTGCATACATAACTATATATTCTTTGTAAACGAACACATCATTGTAATAATTTGGTGAGAGACTAGAGACAAAACCACAAAGCATAACTCTCTTAGATTAGGCTAACCATTGTACTTGTTTTACAAACAAGAAAGGTTATTGGTTTGTTTGTTTTTTTTAATCTAGAGGAACTTTTCAAGGTTCAAAGACCACGTGCGACATGGACGTGCGTAGTTATGTTTGATCAATCTCATTAATACTTTACTTGTTGGGAAAATCAAAGTTTTACTTTACTAACAACATGATATTTAATCAATATATTAAATTCTGAATCTAGAAAGATGTATGCATTTTGAATTGGTTGGCATGGAAAACGACGTTCCTACCTCTAATGACGCATTAAGCTTACGATGGGTCGGTGCGGTTTGGTTAGACTCATTCCCATTGTTATAATCCTCTTCTTGAAGCTTTCTTCTTTATATTTTCTTTTTTATAAATGTTATCATATAGTAGTATAATGCATAACTGGTGTTGTAGCATCAGATTAGACACACCCACGACCGAACTTATTACACTCTGTCTCACCTGTTTAAAACGGCACACAACAACAAAAAACAATGCATTATTTTCAGCATTTACAACAAAAAAGACAGCAATAACTGTTAAGAGAACTGTGAAACTGAAAAGAGACATGACCACCAGTTGTATATATGTATAGATAAATAAGATAACATGTGTCTGTCTATTATGTAATGTTCACAACTTGTAAATTAGCATATAGTATTAGAGTTCAAAGAGATCCAAGCCGATCTAGAAACGTGGCGTTTTGAGTGAAGTGAATGAGTTAAAAACAACTCATTGCTAAACAACACAATCATTATTGTGTTTTACGCCTTGATTATGGACTAATTAAAGCGAAAGCAAGTGGGCAATCATGTAACTTTGAGTGAGAACTTTATTTATTTAGAATAAAAACGAAAACTCGCGATGCTATTGGTTTGGTTATAATTTGGGGTTGGGGTTGGGACAAGAAGGGGTGCATGTGAACTGGATTTGGAGGCACATGTCCTACTTTTATCACCCAATAGTCTCAATATGTCATGTTGCATGCATTATTGTTACAATATTCAAAATATACATGCATTATTGTTACAATTTTCAAATAACTAACCGTGGGTAGTGAATAGTGAACATTCAAATATACGTGATTTGATTTGAAGACGATATTCACTATTTTACATCTTGACTATTGCAAAACACTTACATAAAGACAAAGAGTCTTCACTTCTTCAAAAATGAAATTGGTTTTATTGATTATAAACCAAAAGAATCCATAAATTTTTTAACCAAAAATTTACTGAACTTTTAATACTCAAATTTTTAATCTAGTTTAACATTTCACTAGTTAAATATTTTATTTTAATATTTTAACATTTCACTGTTTTTATTTAGAAAAAAAATAGCTTAAAAATTCGATGATATTACCAAAGTTATATCAAATTTAAAAAAAAACCTGGACTATTTTTAAAAAAATAGGTACACAATATACAGATTATTTGCTTCTATATTATTTGGTAACCTAAAAGCCATTTTTATAGTATTTTCCTAATTTTATACTTAATCCAAATGATGAAATCTATTTTGTCTGTGGGTAACAAAACAGTAAAGCTTTTATCTACCACTTTTGGATGTATATGTACAAACTGTATACCGCAGTATCACCGTTGTCTACACAAAGATAGAAATAATAGCAAAATCCTAATTTTAGATAAAAAGAGTTATAAAGAAAATAAAATAAAAGAAGAAACTTACACGTCGTCTTCTACTTTGATTGTCACTCTCTCCCGGCGAACTAGAATTTCAGAGAAGAAATTGAAAAAAAAACATTTGAGTCCTTTTTAACCATTCCTCGTTGTTCCCACTTTCTTCATCCCCAATTTAATTCTGCAATTAATTATTAGCTGAGCTTTCTTCCCACATCTCTATCCATTAAATCTAGTAAAGTTACAATAATTAATTGCAAGACGACGACTTTTCTTTTTTGTTTTTCTTTTCCTTGTTGTCAGTCTCCTTCGTGTATTCACGTTTCATATAATAAGTCATCAGCAGCAGCAGCCATGGATTCTTCTGTTTTGTTTCGCTGTTACTCATGCATCACCTTTCTCCTCTGTTTTTTTTATAACACGACAAACATTACAACAACTATTATAAACTTGCTCTGTTCTTTCATTCAATAAAACAAAAAAAAAACAAAACTTTTTTCTGTTCCGACAACTTTCTTCCAAGACATGGCAGCTTCCTGTCCGAAGGTAACCGGAAAAAGAATGAGACTTTAAACAGAGTTTCTGATAAAGCCGTTACCTTTGTTGTTTCCATGGGTTGTGGAGGATCTAAGATAGATGATCAGCAGCTTGTGATTCTCTGCAGAGAACGTAAGGAACTGATCAAAACGGCGTCGCGTCACCGCTCTGCTCTCGCCGTCGCTCACCTCGTTTACTTACAGTCTCTTCGCGACGTCGGTGAAGCTATTCAGCGTTTTGTTGACGAGGAGAACGTTTCTTCGTCTTCTTCTCCGGTTCTTACACTTCCTTCCGACGAAGGGAAGCCGAAGAAACGCAAAGGTTCGATCTCTTCCACATCGATTTCTCATTCGGTTATCGAAGAAGAAGAAGAAGAAGAAGAAGACGGTTCGCATTTGAATCTCTCTTCCGGATCTGAATCCGAATCCGGTTTAGAAGCTGGATCTGATGATGATGACGGTCATATTCAAATTGATACCACTCCGGAACCAGAGCTAAACCGGTCAAAACAAACATTTTCTCCCGGTTATGGTTATCCTCCACCGGTTTACCCATACCCGTACCCGGTTGGAGGATGGGATTCAAACCCGAATAGAGGAATGTATTTCATGAAGAAATCCGCAACACCATCTCAACCGTTCGTATTTAAACCGGAGAATCACCGAGTAGAGCCGTCGGGATACGGAAACTCCGGTTATTTCATTAATCCTGGACCAACCGGTTCCGGTTATCTCCCTAATCCTAATTTTTCCGGTTATCCTCCTCCTTCTCCAGCAAAGCCACCTCCTCCGGCTCTTCCCTCACCGCCTAGAGTCTCCACTTGGGACTTCTTGAACGTTTTCGATACGTATGATTACAGCAACGCACGTTCTCGTGCTCCAAGCTACTACCCTCCGGGCATGGCGTCGATCTCAAGCAGCCCTGACTCGAAGGAGGTTAGAGAGAGAGAAGGGATCCCTGAGCTTGAAGAAGAGTCAGAGCACGAAGTGATGTATAGACGACGTCCAAAGAGACCACCTTTGGAGAAGGTGAAAGAACACAAAGAAACACCTTTGCCGGAGAGCTCATTAGATTCAGAGACTGTCTCTACCTTTTCAGGGAGTGATGTGGAGTCGGAGTTTCACTATGTTAAGAGTAGTAACAGTTCAAGTGGACAGGAGACGATCATGGAGACAGAGAGTTCGGAATCACAAGTGTATGGGAACAAGAAAGGAGTGAGCGTTGAGGTGGAGGAAGCGAGTACTTCCTCTTTTGATGTTGAGTCTTCTAAGATAAGTAGCTTTTCGAGTTTGTCGATTCATGCCACTAGGGAGCTTAGAGAAGTTGTGGAGGAGATTAAGAGTGAGTTTGAGATTGCTTCTTCTTGTGGGAAGGAGGTTGCTATGCTGCTTGAGGTTAGCAAGTTGCCTTATCAGAATAAAGACAAGAGTGGCTTTAAAGGTAACCTTGTCTTAGCTATACATGTTTGCTTGTCTTAGATTCTGATACTCCTAGATGAGAGCATTGTATTGCATTGTGTAATTCCGGAAGTGTCTGAAATCTCTATGCACCCGTGAAACTAGTATAAATATGGGTCTAAAAGATTGTAAATTATTAATTCACATAATCGTTTTGCTCTCTTTAAGTTTCTTTTGTTTTATTCTAAGCTATTTTGCTTTTGTTCACAACACATTGCATGCATGCCTTCAAGGTTAGCATTGTTTTGTCATGGTCTGAAATGATGGTGATGGACTGATTCTGTCTGCTAGAGCTTACTGGACTATGACCAAATGTTTTATGTTTCAGTTATCTTATCAAGAATCATGTATCTTGTAGCACCGTCCACACGCTCTAAGCCTGAACTATCAATAAGACTAACACCTAGGACACTGCAAATGGCGAAAGCATATAATGGACAAGATGGTAATGGAAACCTCTCTTCAACCTTGGAGAAGCTCTATGCGTGGGAAAAGAAACTCTACAAGGAAGTAAAGGTAGTACATGCTTTCATATTGCTCTTTTAGTTTCTAGCATCTCGTGACATTGTGATTCGTATCTGATATGTCAGGGAGAAGAGAAGCTTCGTTCTATCTATGAAGAGAAGTGCAAATCACTCAAGAAAATGGACTCTTATGGAGCAGACTCTACCAAGATTGACGCCACTCGAGCATACATTAGGAAGCTTCTGATGAAGATAGATATCTCTATAAGATCGGTGGATTCTATTTCAAGAAGAATCCATAAACTTAGAGATGAAGAGTTGCAGCCACAACTCACACAGCTAATTCATGGGTAAGTCATCTCACCACACATACCTATACACAAAGTAAGCTGCAGAGAAACAGAAAAAAAAAACAACTTATATTTGTCTTTGAAGGTTGATAAGAATGTGGAGATCAATGCTGAAGTGCCACCAGAAACAGTTCCAAGCCATCATGGAAGCCAAGGTTCAGTCAGTAAAGGCCAGTACCGTCTCTAGTTCGAAAGCATTTCTTGATCTTGAGATGGAGCTTAGAGACTGGTGCAACAGCTTCAACGAATGGGTCAACACACAGAAAACATACGTCCAGTCTCTAAACCAATGGCTCTCAAAATGCCTTCACTACGAACCAGAGGTGACAGAGGATGGATACGCTCCTTTCTCACCTAGCCAGATAGGTGCACCACCCATCTTCACCATATGCAAAGACTGGCAAGAAGCAATGGGGAGAGTATCTGGAGAGAAAGTGAGCAATGCAATGCAGAGTTTCGCTTCAAGCTTGCATGAGCTATGGGAGAAGCAAGAGGAAGAAGAACAAAGGGTCAGAGCTGCAGAACTTGAGGTTCAAGATCATGCAGCGTCTGACAAGAGAAGTGTGGTTTCGAAAGGTCGGTCAGAGAGTGGAGTATCGGTTTTGGATGATCTGAAAGTGGATTTGGATTCAATGAGGAAGAAGCTGGTGGAGGAGAGAGGTAAACGTAAAGAAACCAGTGTGAAGCTCGCGTCTTCGAGTACCTTGAAAGGTGGACTCGCTCCTATTTTTGATGCGTTGAGAAAGTACAACGTAGAGGTTGTGAAAGCTCATGGGATTGTTAGGCTTCATCATCCTCAGACTTCTTCTTCTTGAGCAGAGAGCTACATTTTGTAACGTTTTGAAGTTTTGTTACTTTAAAATTAGATATAGGGTTCATATATATTCCACATTCGATAAAAATACGAAGAGTTCAGAAGTATTGGGTCGCGTATATGGTAGTTCACGGTCTACATGTTATTTCGTTCACTACAGAAGGGTTAGTATTAGTTGGTTCTCATTTTCTTTTTGCTCAAGTTCATATTATAATAATTCTATTATAGCATCTTGGTATGTATGTGAAATGCTTAATAAAATCTATTCACTACATTCGTCACTAAATTATATTTTTTTTTTTGTTATACATTTTGTAAAAACTCGAGAGTTAAACGTATTTGAATTTAGATAACAGAACAATAGATGAATTATTAGAAAGTGATATGTAATATTGTGCGATGAAGTTAAATCACAAAAAATAGTCATATGTGAGTATACAATTAATAAACATCTTTTAAACCTAAAAAAATCTACGAATCGAATGCTTCTAGTGAACAAACATAAAAGATTCATTAGAAATGAACTATCTAAGATCCAAAACTATAAAATGGAAAAAGCTCAAAGTAATAGCAAAATACAAACCTAGCCATCCTAAACGGACTCCATGAACATACACCAAATTGAAATTGCAAAGATTAGACATTTGTGTTGTTACCACAATTCTCTAAAACTGAAGTCCTATCCTAGTCTAATTAGTAATAGAAGAATCTACAGCTTCTCCATAAACCAACACAGCTAATTAATCTATACAAACTTGATAACCTCTTTGCCTTAGAACACATCACAATGACAACACTTAAAACCTTAATTTAAGAGTAATATATATATTTGAAATACAGAGATACAATGCCATGTTGCCATTCTGAAGTAACATGGCAACATATTGAGAAGTGAAGAGAACATGTTATGCATGATCTAGGCAGCGTTACCTAATTTATCAAAAGTCAAACCTCCATGGCTCCATTAAACAATTTGCATACAGTATTTAATTATCATTTTAGAAACGCAATTTACTTTTACGTTGACTTAATCCGAACCAAACAGACAAGGAGGACACCAATCAGACATAGCCACGTGGTTTTAAGAAGATCAAATCAATTAGAAATGGTTTTCCTTTGATATAGACAATTTTGTCTAATCTCCCATTATGATTTTTTGACTAATGGTTACGGAAGTAAATAATGAAAAATTTAATACACCTTCCTTGTGGTCAAAAGTCAACATACACCCTTCTCTCAAAGGCAGTAAAAAAAACAATGACGAGGTTTATCCAATCAAAGAATGACACGTGTATTACTGACCATTGAGAGTCCAGCGTCCTCGTGTAAAAAAAAAGCTAATATAAATATCTCTCCTCGTGCATAGCTTCATCATACGAATATTCGTACAAGCATCAGTACAGAGGAAGAAGAAGAGAGAGAGAGAGCGAGAATGGCGTCTAATGGTTTCGCGATGTTATCGATCCTAGTGTTATCTCTGTTCGCTTCGTCTATTAGAAGCGAAGAGACGGAGACGAAGGAGTTCGTCTTGACTCTGGATCACTCTAACTTCACCGATACCATCAACAAACACGATTTCATCGTCGTCGAGTTCTACGCCCCTTGGTAAATCTGATTCTCTGTTGACGTAGATCGTGTATCGAATATTGATTTAGCTGATCGGTTTACGTTAGCATGTTGAATCGAGTAGAGATTTAAGTGTTTCGATCTTAGAATTCAAATTTGTTTTACGATGATAACTTGAGATGGTGATGTTTGATTGATTAAGTTTCCGTTAGTATGTTGTTTTGATGAATCGAGTAGAGATTTAAGTGTTTCGATCTTAGAATTCAAATTTGTTTTACGATGATGTTTGATTCATTTTCACATGATCTTAAGAATCGTCGTTTCATATTGTTACAGGTGTGGCCATTGCAAGAACCTTGCTCCTGAGGTATTACGTTCGTTTAACATTGAGAAAACAGAACAGTTTATATGGCTAAGATTCAAGCACTTATGGTGTTTAACGTTGGTGTTATTTGGTTACAGTATGAGAAGGCTGCAGCAGAGTTGAGCAGTCATAACCCTCCTCTCGTTCTCGCTAAGATTGATGCTAGTGAGGAATCAAACAAAGGTATTGCTAACGAGTACAAGATTCAGGGTTTCCCCACTCTTAAGATTCTGAGGAATGGAGGAAAGTCGATTCAAGATTACAACGGACCTCGTGAAGCTGCGGGTATTGTCACTTATGTGAAGAAGCAGAGTGGACCTGCTTCAGCTGAGATTAAGTCAGCTGATGGTGCTGCTGAGGTTATTGGTGAAAAGAATGTTGTTACTGTAAGTGCAGTATCTCTCATGTTATTCCCTTTTCTTAAGAATGTTTATTTTCCATTGATTTATCAGTAATTTTATTTATATACTGTCTTAGATTGGTGTGTTCCCTAAGTTATCTGGTGAGGAGTTTGATTCTTTCATGGCCGTTGCTGAGAAATTGCGCGCTGACTATGATTTCGCACACACTGTGGACGCCAAGCTTCTTCCTCGTGGAGACTCATCTGTGGCAGGACCTGTAGTTAGGCTATTCAAGCCTTTCGATGAACTGTTTGTTGACTCCAAGGTACAAAAGAAACCTGTAATTTTGTACTTTACATCAATGAGCAGCCTTGTTATACGCAATAATGTTGCAGATTGCTAAATTTGTTTTACGATTATTGAATTCAGGATTTCAATGGGGAAGCTCTGGAGAAGTTTGTCAAAGAATCAAGCGTTCCTCTTGTTACCATCTTTGACAAAGATCCAAGCAACCACCCTTATGTTGCCAAATTCTTTGACAACCCTGCCACTAAGGTAAAAGTTGCGTTAGAACTGATTGGATAATAGCAATTCTTTGACAGCCCTGCCATCATCATAGATGGACATTTTGTTATGCCTTGAGTTTTCTTTAAGCTGTTACTTAAGTATTATAGTATGTGCTGGAAGTTTGAAAGATTTTTTTCGGTGTTCATGGTTGCATAATAGCTGAATTTGGGCAATATATCTCTATATTGCATTATTGTGTCAATGAGTTTAGTGAAGCATTTGTTGGGCTCTGCTTTTCAAACTCTTTTTAAATGTATAGTCTTGTATGATCTTCTGGTCTTAATGGGTAGTAAATCTTTTGAAAATCAGGTGTTGATGTTCGTTAACTTCACTGGAGAAGCAGCTGAATCTCTAAAATCAAAGTTCCGTGAAGTTGCTACATCCTACAAAGGACAAGATCTTGCCTTCCTTGTTGGTGATGCTGAGAGCAGCCAAGGCGCTTTGCAGGTTAACACATTTTTCAGTTCATCTCTCCTAATCATTCTTCTGCTGTAGTTTACATACATCACTAAGCAGACATTTTTCTTTTGCATGTATCGGTTTAACAGTACTTTGGACTTGAAGCGAGCCAAATTCCCCTCATCATCGTCCAGACTCCTGACAGCAAGAAGTATTTGAAAGCAAACGTTGTCGTTGACCAGATTGAATCATGGATGAAGGACTTCAAGGTTTCTTTCTCTTTACACACATCCTCGTGAATTTTATCAAATATAACCTAACCAAATACACATTTTTCTTTTAGGACGGGAAAGTTGACGTCCACAAAAAGTCTCAGCCTATTCCAGCTGAAAACAACGAGCCAGTGAAGGTTGTTGTAGCTGAGACCCTTGACGACATCGTTTTCAACTCTGGAAAGAATGGTGAGCACATTTAAAACCTCTTTTTTTTTTATTTTCTTGCGAAAACAAAAACTGATGATAAAACATCAACTATTTATCTGTCAGTCTTGATTGAATTCTACGCACCATGGTGTGGACATTGCAAAAAGCTTGCCCCAATCTTGGACGAAGTGGCTTTGGAGTTCCAGAACGACCCAAGTGTGATCATATCAAAACTAGTAAGCCTCTCTCTATCTTTATTTATTCTACATGTAGTTCTTACTGGATGATGATGGTCTTAACATAAAATGTCTGTCCGTGTGTGTGCAGGACGTAACCGCAAATGATATCCCAAGCGATACCTTCGATGTGAAAGGCTTCCCAACCATATACTTCAGATCAGCAGATGGAAAGGTTGTATTGTACGAAGGAAGCAGGACAAAGGAAGACTTCATAAGTTTCATTGAGAAGAACAAGCCAGCTTCTCATGGTGAAACTACTATTAAGAGTGGAGAACATAAGAAGACTGAAGATTCGGCCGCAAAGGATGAGCTGTAAAAGCCTTGTTTTTTCTTCTCTTTTTTTTTTTGCCTTTTTTTATCTCTTTCTGACATTTGAACTCTTGTGTTACCCGGTAATAAAAGTTCCGTTCAAATAAAACCTTATTAATCATATACGTCGATGGTTGAGACTTGAGAGTATATGGTGTTGGTTTGTTTTGTATATGGTTCCGCGTGGTTAAAAGTAAATCCTTTTTTATTTGAATGGTTTCACTGATAGTGGTAAAAGTAAAAAGATTATGAGAGGTTGAATCAGTGATTGTTTTGTCATATAAAGACATTCTTGTTACAAGATTTGAAGATCACACATTAACGATTGTCAAATAAAACGAGATTAACAGTAATGTAAAACGAGTCTTGTTGAGAATCTTGAGGTGCTAGATTTGAGATACTCTTGACAACCAAGAGGCTTCGGCAGTTGGATGAAAATGCAAACAAAGAACATGATGATGAACAAAAAAAGGTCCTACCGGGAGTCGAACCCAGGTCGCTGGATTCAAAGTCCAGAGTGCTAACCACTACACCATAGAACCAATTTGCTTGTTAGGTTGTATTTAACTATTCATACACAAGTGAGTCAAAGATCTCTGTAACCTTTGTAATCACATAGTTGTGTCATCATAACATAGGCCTATCATAACAAACTTTTAAATCTAAGAGTAACATTGTCAAAAAGAAAGAAACATCCATCATTCACGGAAAATCTTCTGCATACACTAAGAAATAACATTACAGATTATCATTTAACTACAAACCATTCAAAATCTGAAAACAGAACAAAGAGGTGTTAATAACCTAACAGATTCTTCTCTTGCCTATGCTAAATCACCAAATGTATCCCATCTTTACTCCGAGTGAACACTTTAGCAAATCCATTGCGGTTCTTCTCAGAACTCCCTCTGTTTGATGAACCTGGCGTCAAAGCAGCAGCATCAGAAGATGTTTCTTTGTTTGGTATGATGGACTCAAAATGGTTTCTCGCCATGTAAGTATCATTCTTGTGTACTTTCCAACTCTCTGTGTTACTGCTGCTACTGCCTACACCATTTGTAGTAGCCACTTGAATGCTTGCTGTATCGATCAAGAAGTCTTCAAGTGTTGCAAGAGACTGCAACTGTTTCCCCAACGAAGCTATTGTCTTCTGACAGTTTGCTAGTTTCCCTGCAGCTGTTGCCATGTCTTCCTGAATTACATACTCAAAATGTTTAATAAGGGATTGAGATTGTAACACTTAGCAACACTAATGTAGAGAGATAGAGAGACCTGTTTGATCTTTGGTGGTTCTATAGCGTTTTCTTGATGGAGAGTGACTTCTTCTTCAAGAGCCTCACATTTTCTTCTAAGCTCATCAGAAGCTAACCTCTCCTGTCTCACCTCTTCTTCCAGAGACTCAATCTTTGCGTGATTAGCCTCTGCCTCTGCTTCCATGGATTCAATTTGAGATTCAACTTCTGTTTTAAGTTCATTAGCCAGTTTCATCTCCTTCTGTATCTCTTCTAGCTTTGTCTCAATATCTTGGAGACAAACTTGAGATTCTTTGTACTTATCTTTCATTATGTCAAAAGATATCTGCAGCTCAGCTTTCTCAACAACCATCTTCTCTAACTTGTTTTCCACCTCCACTTTAGCACAAGCTATGGCTTCGAGCTCAAGTCTCAGTGTGTTCTCCACTTCTCTAATGCATTTAACTTTGCTTTCAAGCTCATCTTTCTCCGCTTCTAGCTTGTTTAACTTATTTTCAAGCTCCACTTTATCACAAACGTTAGCTTCAAGGTCAAGTCTCAGTGAGCTGACTATTTCTTTTTCACGTTTAACTTTGCTTTCGAGCTTATCTTTCTCTGCTTCTAACTTTTCCAACTTACTTTCCAGCTCCGCTTTATCACAAACGATAGCTTCAAGCTCAAATCTCAATGTGCTCTCCACTTCTCTGTCACTTTCAACTTTACTTTCAAGCTCATCTTTCTCCTCTCTCAACTTCTCCAACTTACTTTCCAGCTCCACTTTATCACAAACGATAGCTTCAAGCTCATATCTCAATGTGTTCTCCACTTCTCTGTCATTTTCAACTTTGCTTTCAAGCTCATCTTTCTCCGCTTTCAACTTCTCCAACTTACTTTCCAGCTCCACTTTATCACAAAGGATAGCGTCCAGCTCATATCTCAGTGTACTCTCCACTTCTCTACTACATTTAACTTTGCTTTCAAGCTCATCTTTCACCGCTTCTAACTTTTCCAGCTTCTCTTCAAGTTCCTTATTTCGGCAAGTCAATACTTCTATCTCAGCAACCAACGAGTTATCTGTGTGAACAACAGCTTCTTCTGTGATAGATTCAGGTTCACTCTTACCATTACCATTACCATCTGGTGTCTCAGGCAAAGCTACAAGACGTTCCATCTCAAGAAAATCACCCATGAGATCAATCTCAATGGAAGAAGTAGTTCCCTGAAGGCTTTTCTTTTCAATCAATGTAGATGATGCTCCTGACTCAGAGCAACTCGCATCTGAATGACTATCTGTAGACCGATGATCATTAAACGAAGCTGATGATTTAGACAACGTCCTAAGCTTTCTACACTCAGCTTCAAGTTTAGCCACTTTCTTTATTACATCTAACTGCTGCTTACTAGCGGTTTCAGCTGCTTGTGTGCTTAAATCTCTCTCTATCGTTCTGATCTCTAGCTCTTCGCAACGAGCAATAAGCTCGTGTCTCAGCATCACGTTTTCTTTAGCCACGGATTCAGCCATTTGGGCAAGCTCCTCAGACTTGGTTGCAGCTTCAAGAAGCTGGTCCTCGAGGCTGGTTTTAGAAGACTGCAACTCATGTGTCTTCTCGGTGACAGCATCTTGAATTCTCTGCTCTTGTTCATCTCTTGCTTGCCGTAGTTGTCTAACACACTCCTTGAGAGCTCCATCGAGATGGCTTACTCTATCTTCCAACACTTTATTCTTGTCATCCGCAGCTTCAAGCTTCTCCTTCAACTCAACCACTTCATTCTCAGCTTTCTCCCACCCTTCACAATATAACATACATGTTTTCACTAATCACATAACCATAATCCAAAATCAAGAAAAGTGAAAAGATTTGATGATACCAGCAACAGCTTCTTCAGCTACTTTGACATGTTGGTTCACCAGATCATCCTTAGCACTCACATTAGCAAGTGCAGCTGAAAGTTTCTCAGTTAAAGTCCTGATGCTATCTTTCAAATCTTCATTCTCAGTTTCCACTTCAAGAGAAGCCTCCTCAGGTTGTTTTATCTCACCATCATGAGACTCCATGGTGCTCTCAGGCTTGAGAAACAAAACAAAACAAAAACAATCATCACACAAAGAACAGTACAATAAACTAGTTATATGGTTCTTACTTGAATGTCAGATTGTGAAGACACTACAGACTCTGATTCACCAAAGCTTCTCTCAGATGACTCACTCTTGCCTTTCTCCATTACAAGTCAGCACATAACACAACAGTCTCAGGATCTGAAGAGAGAAGAGAACACACACACAACTTTGTTTCAAACTAAACTCCACTAAACATATTAAAGAAAGAAACAAACTTTGAGATGAAGTATAAGGACTGAGCCAACCAAGTAACATGCAAGAGAAGAGAAAATCTAGAATAACCCAATCATTAAATACACAAAGAAACTGACTTTTGTCTTTTTCATCATAACAAAATGTCCGTTTCATTATAAATTATCCAACAATAGAGAAAAGCTACCTGACAAATACTCTTTAAAAATCTGCCCCAAAAAAATTGAATTTTTAAAATTTGAAACGCATTGCTTGAAGTTCAAATCATCTTCAAAAAATCACAGCTTTTGAGATAATATAGTAAACCCATTTGCTTAATAAATCAGTTCTTTAAATCTGCTGAAAAACACAAAGCACAAGCTCTTCTTCATAAACACAAAGCAATTACAGAAGCAAGAGAATAGTAGGGGAAGAGAGAAGCTTACAAAAGAGACCACCTTTGTCTGAAGAAGCTTTGAGATCGGATAATGTCACCAATGGAAAACAAAAGATCAAAGCTTTCTTCTGCTGTCTGCAAGTAACACACTAGAGAGAGAGAAATATAATTCTCTCTATCTTTGTTTTTTGCTTATTTTAATTTTTTTTAATTTTTGAAACGATTTTTTTCTTCTCTTTAATTCAAAAGAGAGAGCATGTGATCTTCTGTATGTGGAGCTGTGTACTCAAGCATTTAATTCTAACTTTTCAGCTTTTCTATTATTTTATTTTAATTTTGGAATAGTATTTTTATGTAAATTAAATGTCTGAATAAACGTAGTTTCGTAAAATTAAAATAGTACTACTATACTACTTAATATAAATATTACTCAGTATTTCACTCTTGAGTTCAAACCTTAGCTGCTTACAGTTCCCGCCCGTGATTAAACACACACATTTATTAACTTTCTCGTCGCCAGTAGAAAAATATTTTAAGATATTCATTAAAAAAGATTTGTCAGAAAATTATCTAAATAAACTTTATTAAAAAGTATATATATACATATTAGACCCTTAATTTTAACTAAACTATACTTATAATTTAGTGTCATATGGTGAATTTTTAAAGGTGAGTTTAAAATTTTTAAAATAAAAATTAAATTTTTTTTTAAAAATCGATTATTTTTTAGAACTATTTTAGTGATAAAAAATAAAAGAAAAAATATTTGATAGAATTGCTCATGAAAATATTTGTGACAGATTAAAATATATATTTTATGTTGATAATTGAACTATTTTATATCTCCCTCTAGTAAAAATAGTACTAATTTCGCTACAGTATTATCTTTCTAACAATTAAAAAGTATTACTTTTTCAAAAATCATCGAATTTAGAAAGCAGCTGCACGGATTTGAAATTAAGGATGTTTTTAATAGAAAAGTTAATAGTTTTAAGTAGATGGGATTAAGAACCGACGCTAGCCATCGGATTCCCTGACAAATCCGTGATGAGATACACAATTTATCCAACGGCTGAGATTGCTCCTCTCACCTGCTTTAATTCCCTTCGTCTTCTACGACCTTTTTATTTACTCTTTTTTATTTTCTACAATAATATGATTAATTTATACACTTACTTCAAAATTTACTATTATTAACTCTACTGGTCTGTAATATAATCTTATTAATCGTTAGTAGTAGTTGGTACGATGACTTTATCTTCACTCTAAACCACTATTAATAGTCTCTTTCATTGTCGTTTATTATATCTCGAGTCTCGAGATAACACGAAACAAAACTATAGTATAGTTCATTAAGATATACTATACCCTGGCCTTCGCTGTTTCATGCAACGATTATTTGGCTTCACCTTCACGACAAATGGATTAAGACATGTCAATGATTGACTTCGTTTGAGGGAGGCCCATTAAATTGTATGGGCTTTGGGTCCAAAGACTTGACAGACAAACAACAAAGAGAAAGTCAGAGAGGCTGTATAAAAGAGACCCGGTGGACTATGAAAAAACATCTTACTAGAAAAATGGACTATGTAAATGGCCCGATAGGCCCGTTTTAAAATCACCCAAAAGCCTAAATAATCTGTTCCGGATCCAAAACCGGTCGTAGGAGGAAGAGGGACCGGTCAACTGAAAGTCAACATTTTGCTTAGGTGAAAGTACTCACACATTCGTTAATTATAGTATGTACTTTGTAGTAAAAGGTATTGAAAGTTTATTTTACGAATAAAAATGATTTGTCTGATTTTCTAATGATTTTTTTTTACTTTTAGGAATAGGTGATTATGATTTGTTCATTAGTTAAATTCTTATCATTGTGTAATTCCCATTACTTATTATAATTAGTTGTTGCATATCAGATTGTATTCGTTAGATAGTGTAGTAGTAAGCAAAGGGACAAACACACACTTGGTGGCAAGTAGCAACACACACTTGTCTCTGAATCATAATGATATCATTTGATCATATTGCTTTTGGATCAACGTTCAATAATTTATTTTTTGAATATAATATCGACGTTCAATAATTGAAACCCGCATAAGGAATATAACAATAATGTTGACTAATTGCTATTAAGAGGACGAGTTTCTCCAAATAAATGTTTTTTACTTATGTAAGTTTCTTCCCCTTTCTATCAAAAGTTAAATGGGTTTCCTCATTTGCTGCTAGGAGTTTGTTTTATATATGTGTCACGGAATCATGTTGAGTAACCTGAGAAAACGACTTGCTCTCTAGTGATATTTTCAAAAGTTGATAAATGAAAACGAAGTGATGATTCACATTTCAAAATTTATATTTAACTTTGTTAATAATTTTAAGAATAACCAATTACGAGCATAATCTTGACATATACGTGATACTATCATCATGCATGCATGGGTAAAATTATGAGTAGCGTCCAGATAAACTATTGTTCACCTAACCGCCAACGACTTTTTTAATACATATACATATTATGTTTATGTTTATCTAATCAATAAACTCTTTTTTGACTAATCTAATCAACAAACTTGATAGGAACAAATCACTGGCACTTAAGCGATCGCTAAAATTCTAATACTGGTTTAAATTTTGGCTTGAAGACTCCAAACTTGCCTTGCATTTTACCCCATCGTAGCTAGCTACTTGTTAAGTCAAAGTTAGTATTCATTGCATACACTATGCAAAAGGTAAACCAAAACTTGCTGCCTACTTCATTCATGATATTTACCCTATTTTATTGTTCACACAAAGTTAGACAATGCAGATGGTTTGACCAAGTAAGTCAAGAACACATTATTGAATGGTCACATGCAGGAACAATGCATGATAAAATCGGTGTCATGTAGATAATTTTCGTATATTCAATTTCATATAAACATCATGCATTTTCCTTGTGAGACTGTACATATGTAACTGGTTAACTGGTTAATATTTATAGTTATATATAAACTCAAGGCATTCTACAGCAATGAATACACATTTGCATTGCATGTTTCTTTTACAATTTGGCTATCAAACCTATAATTATATACACTTCAGAGCAAACTTACTATCCTAATAAAATTTAGTGAATGTTTCGTAAATTAAGCCTTTTGACAAAATCAAATAATAATTTCGTAAATTTCCTCCTGCATGCGTATTTTTCATGCTTACAATAAAATTAAAAAAAAAAAATGCATGCTTAAGTAAATTGGTCCATAATTTTGATAACTTTTAACTTTAACGAGCAACTGCTAAAAATATATCGTCTGTGTTCATTTAATAATTTAATTCTCAGACCAGTTTCTTATTTATATATTAAATTATTGATCGATTACAAACACTAAACAGTAAATTAACTTTAACGTGCAAATGCTATAAGTATATCGTTGTGTATTTTCTAACTCTAATTCCAAAATCAGTTTCTTATTTATGTATTGATCTATTGCAAACAATTAAACATTGCACATAACTTATATTTATTAGGACAAAAAGACATAGGATTTGTAATGTATAACCAATGAATTAGATATTCCATAAACAACTAAAAATAGAGAATAGCGGTGAGATGACAACTTCATTAGAGAAGTTATGTTCATGGGACGACATCAATCTCCCCACACCCTCAGAAGTATTTGGATTAAATACCATAAAAGTATTTAAAATTGAGAAACTAACGAAATGTTTTCCATTGTGATGAAAAACAACGGTTTTCTATGACGTAAAAACAAACAAAATATTTCGATTATAACAATATTAAAGATTAATAAATAAAAACAGAGACTACAATTGTGCTCTCTTAACTTTCTTCTGGTAAATAAGTAAGTAACTTATTACTATTGAATGCTTTGGGTTCCTATATCATATGATGTTGTAATAATAACTTAACATAAGTGGAAAATGAAATTTGTTTACCAAAAGATGATTGCACTGAGCTTTGGAAAAGATGAAAATTGACTCAACCTAATATAACATGGAAATACAATTTCGTGATATGTTTACTCTCTTAACTTATTTGTACTGTTAGATTTTTACTTTTATTTTCAGATGAATCTGAATAATCAAATAAAAATAATTGAATTGCCAAAAGAAAAGAGAATATTCTGATTTACAATAAAAGGAATCCTACGGAAGAGAAAAAACATTATTTTCATGGCATAAAGAGAGAGAAGAGAGAGACGTTTGAGATTTGATGAACCAAAGAAGAAGAGAACTCGAAACAATTCACATGGAACGAGAGCCTCTCCCTGCCACCGTCACCTTCTCCCCTTTCCACTTTCATTAGGGTTTCCTCTTATAGCTCCGCAGCTCTCTCTCTCGCTTTCTCACCGATTCACTTCCCAAAACTCGTAATCTTCTTCTGGGTCTTCTTAATTTCGCGATCTGATTCCGAAATTCGCAAACTTTTCTTCTGGGTAGAGCGAAAGAGAGATGGAAGAAGGAAGCGTGTTCAGATCTCTACTAGCGATTCTTCAGTGGTGGGGCTTCAACGTTACCGTCATCATCATGAACAAATGGATCTTCCAGGTACTCTTCTGTTTGAATCTGATCTCCGTCTTACGTAATCTAACCATCGTGATGTTAAAGTTTGCAACTTTTTTGATGTGCAGAAACTGGATTTCAAGTTTCCGTTATCGGTTTCGTGTGTTCACTTCATATGTTCATCGATTGGAGCTTACATTGTGATCAAAGTCTTGAAGCTTAAACCTTTGATCGTTGTTGAGCCGGAAGATCGGTGGAGGAGGATCTTCCCTATGTCTTTTGTGTTCTGTATCAACATTGTGTTGGGGAATGTTAGCCTTCGTTACATTCCTGTTTCTTTCATGCAGACGATTAAGTCCTTCACTCCGGCTACTACAGGTTAGGGTTTGAGATTATGATCTTTGTCTGTTCGTGGATGAATCTGATTATATATTTGTGTGTTTGAGCAGTTGTGTTACAGTGGCTGGTGTGGAGGAAATACTTCGACTGGCGTATTTGGGCGTCTCTTGTCCCCATTGTTGGAGGGATTCTTCTGACTTCGGTTACAGAGCTTAGCTTTAACATGTTTGGGTTCTGTGCTGCCTTGTTTGGGTGTTTAGCTACTTCCACTAAGACCATTCTAGCTGAGTCTCTTCTTCATGGTTACAAGTTTGACAGGTCAGTGCTCTTCCCTGGTGTCTCCTCTATGATCTGTTCTGATTCTTTCTTAAGTTCAATGACAGTGTTTCATGTTGTGTCTTGATTCTCGGTGTTGATTCATGTGATGCCGTTTTATGTTCTTGTTTATGTAGCATAAACACAGTATACTACATGGCGCCTTTCGCCACCATGATTCTCGGGATACCTGCATTACTACTGGAAGGAAACGGAATCTTGAGTTGGTTTGATGCACACCCGTCTCCATGGTCAGCCCTCATCATTATCTTCAGCTCTGGTGTGTTAGCCTTCTGTCTCAACTTCTCCATCTTCTATGTCATTCACTCCACAACCGCAGTCACGTTCAACGTAGCTGGAAACCTCAAGGTAACAAACACACAATCTTTTAAACACTGTTACTAAGCTCTTGAGCATGGTTCATATTCTCTCTTTTTTTTTTTGCAGGTTGCGGTGGCTGTATTGGTGTCATGGTTGATATTCCGTAACCCAATCTCGTATATGAATGCTGTTGGATGTGGGATTACGCTTGTGGGCTGCACATTTTATGGATACGTGAGGCATAAGCTTTCGCAGCAGCAGCAGCCAGGAACTCCTAGGACTCCTCGTACACCAAGAAACAAGATGGAGTTACTTCCTCTTGTTAATAATGATAAACTCGAAGGCAAAGTCTGATCTCAGTTCAATATCCACTCATGCAGAAGTGAGAAGAAGCAGTACTACATATGCATTTTACTCAAAACAAAACCTTAATAGAGAGACGTAACATTTTGTTTTTTTTTGTTTTGTTTTTGGCTTGTAGAAGAGATAATGGTTCATCCTATTTATATGTAGAATCTTTAATTTATCTAATACATATTCAAAAGCCCTAAGTAAAGTGTATGTATAAATGAAGGAACTATGCACTAAGGTCATGCCTAAAGTAAGGGTCGATCACTAATCTCTGATAAGTAATTACTGAGCGAACATGTTTAGAACTCTTCATGAAGTGTAGAGCGTTTTTTTATATCTATACAACTGAAACTGGTGGTTTATTCGTCTCTTTTATATGTACTGTGTTGACCCAAGAATGCAATATCTTCTGAGGATAGATCCATAGACAGATAATGTCGAGCTTCTCTTGACCTGAATAGAGGATAAAGGGAGATCAGAAGAGCAATCATTCAAACTATGTTGAACTAATTGGTTACTGACCTTCGCCGTCTGCTTCTGTCCATGGCTCCGGATAAATTAGAGGGTTCAGCTCTTGAGATCCTCCCTGCAAATGAAGCATATTCATGGAAAGCTCTTCCTTTCAATGATCTCGGAGGGACTACCGACTCTAGTATGCCGGAAAGCTGTACCATTCGCTCACTGCATTCGAAAAAATAGCAACTCAGATACTGAGGAAGATGACCCCAGTGAAAATGATAAACTACTCATTAGTGGCTCGGATACCTTTTTAATACGTCAGTATGCGTTTCTGGTTTCATATCCAAGCAGCCTCCACTGCTCAATGTGTAATTCTGCTTAGTCTCGTCTAGTACCAACCCTCCACCTTGTACTATGGAGGCTGATGAAGTAGGGACGGATTCTGTTGTAGCAATTTGGTTTGTGAAAAAGCTAAATCCTTTATGTGCCACAGAAGAAGTCATATGTTCAAGCACAAGAGCTAGACCAGACGTGTCGAGATCTCCACAAGTGTTCATCATTGGCTCCATCGCAACCTAAACAAGTGAACTCCATAAGTTAAAAATGTCAGAGCAGACAACTGTAGTCTAGAAAGAGACAAAAGATGAAGTCTAAATGTTATACTCACAAAGTTCAGGCATTTAGAATGCGTGAGATCAGCTTCTGAAATTAGATTGGTTATCTGATGAGTGATGTCAAGAAGTTGTGGAGCTTCTACAGGTTCTGAATCTAAGTATGGCTTCAGATCAGCATGTCTCGAACAGAGTTTTCTCCATGATTCTTGCACGGTATATCGCGAGGTATCAAGCTTCGGTTTTTGAGCGGCCTTGAATGTCATAGCAAAATCTATACGGCTGCATTCATCTGTTACTTGCTGCATCTTCTGGGAACTCCCTACATAGTCCTTAAAACAATCTTCCATCATTGTCCCATCAGAAGATTGTGCAATGATCTCACACGTATTTATTAAGCAATCAAAACTCTGTAATTTGTCTATGTGTATCTCTGTTGATGGGGAGTTCTGTACATCGTCTTCACTCATGGACGCTTCAACTCTTCCATCACAATGACCACAAGATACCGCTCTTGGTGATAGCTCAGCTTCCCCATCCATTAAAGTTTCAGGAACATATGAAGATTCTGGCACACATGATACATCAATCGACTGGGACACCTCATTAATGCAAGAGACTTTTGATGTCTCCTGTCTCGAAACTGAAACCTGTATG
This sequence comes from Moricandia arvensis, assembly GCA_905132765.1. Taxonomy (NCBI): domain Eukaryota; kingdom Viridiplantae; phylum Streptophyta; class Magnoliopsida; order Brassicales; family Brassicaceae; genus Moricandia; species Moricandia arvensis. The sequence goes on along the minus strand of CAJHQP010000198.1, from coordinate 153,399 downwards.
TCACTCAGAGGTTCATCTTCCGAATCAGAGGACATCACAACATTGAGCTTCCTTCTTCTGTTTGGCCGAGAAAGAGACAGTGGCTGGGAGGAATTGTCGGTAAGTTCCGATGGAATACTTAACACGTCTTCTAATTCATCATAATCCTCTAAACAAGTGTTCTGCCTTAACATGGCTGCTTTCTTGGCTTCTATTGTGTTATTTTCTGTGCCCCGCCTCCATAGTCTAGTAAGAGCTTTTTCATTCTCAACCTCTTCAACAAACACTTCAACTGTGTTATAACTTTCCTCCACCATGGATAACGCTTTAGCAATCTCACTCTCCACAAACTGTGATAGCTGAGAAGGAAAATCCTGCGCAATTAACTTGGGAAGCAGCACGTGACCAGCTTCATGATCAAATCGATCTGGATCACCAGTGTTCTTGGCCTTTCTAACTGTAAAATGTGAAGAGAAACGTTATAAACAGTATAAATAGCTAAATATATCCAGACCTAGTCTTTAATAATGAACCTATGGAGACAAATTAGTTTTCTTATGTAATATAATAAACGTCTAGAATACCTCTTTTGGATTTACTCTGAACCGAAAATTGTAATTGCATAATCGCTTTCCGTATATCACCACCGCCAGAGATGGTCAATCGCTCTAGTGAATCAGGATTAACTTTAACCTCCTCTGCTGCACAAACCTGTGAAACAACAAATGTTAGAAGAATCCAATTAACAATGAAATGCTATGCATCAGAATATATACCGAAGAAAGGTGGCTAAACAGCTCCTTTGTTGATGGCAAAGAAAAGCATATCTCTATCCTCGCCAAGTTGTCTGGCAAACCATGATTCTTGTCTGTAAATATCCATGTAATACAGATGCAATCAGTATTAATTATGATATGCTATAAGTGAGAAAAAAAAAAGTACTATTTTTAACATGGATGAACGCTACCATTGGCAGTCAATACCACAGGCCCTTTTGCTTTCTTAGCAATCTCCTGGATAGCAGACACGAAACCACGATCTTCAGCAAATGAAATATCTACATCCTCAAAAAAAATTAAACGCTTCAAGTTGGCTTTGTCATTCTGGAGATGTAAGACAGGCGTCACTTCAATCACATCCTCTACCCCATTGCCATCAGTACAGGAATTGAAAAGAGGTTCCAAGGACCTGCCGTAACAAATGGTGAATATACACATTCGCATGTACCGATAGAAATTCAGAAAATAGCAAATCCAAGCATACATAAACAGTTGCAACTCTATGTACCTTGATAGGTTACTTGACTCGACAGCCTCCCCAAATTTCTGCTTAACAACTGTTCCGCTTCGGCATTCTGATGCATTAGACTACAGACAAAGCCATTAGAGACATTCATTTTGCAGTAGCTAGACACTATCAGATACATTTAGTGGAAAACATGTTCATACCTCAAGGATTTTAAATCCTTGCTCCTTAGCACATGCATAAACAGCCGCAGATTTCCCACTCTGCAAGACAAGCACAATCATACTCACGAACATAAGAGTCCATACATGAAACTCAGAAAGCAATGTAGAAGCAAAAACAGTTCGTAACAGAATATCTTATCACACACCCCAACTGGACCAACGATTAAGAGAACATTTTTCAGGGAGTCTTCAGCACTAGTATTTTCTGAATCAGAATCACTTTCAGAACAGTTGTAGTCAGAATCTTGCGATTTTTCTGCATCACTACTCAAAAAATCTTGGCTTGCCTGAAAGCCTCTCTCACGCCATTGGCACATCCATTCATTCATTAGTTTTACAGCTTCAGTATTACCACATACCTGCAAGAACTCGGGTAAAAAATATAAGAAACATGTCTTTGTTGCTTTTCTTTAATCATATTATACCACAAGATATATACATGCATTTTCCACTATGAGGGTGGTATGTTCAAAATTTCTAACCTCCGAGGCACTTCTCGGCTGGTACTTATCTACCCACAAGCTACTACGAGGCTGGCCACTGAAATCATTATTGCATAGATTAGAAAATTGTGATCAGTCATGTGTTCTGCTACTGATATCAAACCATAAAATACCTACCTTTCTCGATATGATATGCTTTGCAGTTCATGAGAAACGTCTTCTGTACCACCAGCATGATAAGACAAGTTAACTGCTCCATGAGCTTCACCATCCTTGAAAGAGTGCAAAAAAAGACCCTTTTGTCATGAACGGTTCCAAGAAACAAAAAAAAAACACAGACCAAAAGGAGAAGTTTTAACTCACCACCACTTGAGCTCCATCTAAGGAGCCAAGGTAACCGCGTTTCTCCTCCTGGTATGCTACCGCGGATGCCTCAGCCATACCTACTGATTGAGTAGCACATTTTTCAGGTTCCTCATCATCGATGATGCACACGTTAGGATGTGAAAGAGTTGGTACTTCATTTAGATCAAATTCTTTGAGTCCGAGTTTAAGAGAGTCGGATTTTATTGGTTGTCGAGGACTCCAAGTGGTGGCCGTATGCTCAATGAAAGTCCAGTTCTTCCAATCAATAGTCCGATAACCATCCTAAGAAGAAGAAGGTTTGCTTTGTTAGTAAACATAATCGATGAAAACTACACTAAACGTATACAGCATACCTGAAACCTCTCAAATACATGGATAGGTCCAGTGGTGACAATTAGATCCTTTCCTTGATCCTGACAAGTACCATTCTCTGCTGCTGCATCTGCTTCTTGATTTTTCTTACCTCCTTTCCGAGATGAGAAAAAGGGATGTAATTGCTTGCCAGCAGACATCCGCGAATCTTCCTGATCAAAACAGAAACCAATAATCACCCAAAATTCAGACACAATGTACATCACATTGTCCAAGTGACTGAAGCTACATCGCATTTGTGCTTAGGTTTACTTACCTCAGCTTGTAGTTTTGCTTCCAGGCGCAAATTAGGAACCGGAGGCGAGACATGTGTTTGATCATCAACAGCTACAATCCCGTTTTTCTTAGGCGTTGATCTACACGGCGACTTCACTTTAACAATCTTCATCAGAAAACAAAAAAAGAGACAACCTTTAATAATTGCATGCTTCTAGCTACTAAACTCTGCATGATACGCCTACAAAGCTAATCTATACAATTTTCAAAAAGGAACCAACCTTCTTGGGAGCTCCGTTCTTCGGAGTCCTCTGTTTCCTCGTCTTCTTCCCTTGACTGCTACCCAAATCACCATCTCCTCCTCCTTCGCCTCCCTCTTTGTTACCAGCATCTTGATTGGACTCGATCACATTCTCGGGTTTACGCGGGAGCAACGTCGACTGAACCAGCTTACGACGGACGTTCCTCCGTGGAGTCTGGATCACCGTCGCAGCAGCAATCCCGTCTCCTTCACCTGATTCGTCCATCAGGTTTACGAAATTTCAAAATTCGATAAATCAGAGTATGGTAGGATCTAGGGTTTAGGGTTGGTGTGAATTTGGGGGCAAAAGATAAAATTATAACGTTGAAAGGTTAAAAACGATATGTCCGATTTTTAGAATAAGATTTGATTTTTTATTTTTTGGCGGGAAGAGGAAGATTTCGTTTTCCTTTTTTCCCGCTAAACCTAGGACCGTGTTTTTTGATCAATTACTTCGATTTAGCTCCTGGAAATAAATAGCCGATTGGGCTTTATCTGGGCCTTGATTTAGAGCCTTAACTTACCGGATTACCCTTTATCCGTTAACCGAATCCGGTAACATGTACGTTACATTCATACCCACAATTCAAGTGATCAATATAGTCTGAAAATGAAAATACAACTTTGTTATATATAAAAAATTGATGGAATATTATGCTAAATAATTTTCATGAAAAAAAATTCCTGCTTTATATACAAATGAATTTAGTTTCTACAATTATTTTGAGGTTCAGACTATTCGCAAGTGTAGTCATGATTTATTTAATTAATTGTTCGCAAAATAGACAATATTGATTATTGATTATTGATTATATTCTATAAAATTCAGAAATAATTGCGGACAGTAAATTGTTTGATAAGAACAAAAGAGCATAAGTTGGATACCACTTTTTAAAAATAGTTTTAATAAAAATATCTTAATACTTAGATTAGGGTTTAGTAATTATTTTTTACAGTTTGATATTTATAGGGTCGAGATAAGTGTTTAGAAAAATAAGTTAAGATAAATCTAAAAAAAATTTGTCACCAAAATAGTATTTAATGAAAAAATGACTAAAATAAATTTTATTAAAGATGTAGATATACATTTATACTTTTTAGCTTAACTAATCTAAACTTATGTTTTATAATTAAGGGACGGAGTTTTTGGGATGGAGTTTAGAATTTTTTTAAAAATATATATATAAAAGTTTTCAAAATAAAAATATGTATTTGAGTTATTTTTCATTTAAAATCTATTTTTTGATAAAAAAAATTCAAAAGGTCTATTAGAGATATTTGACCATAGATTTATTATTGATTTAGCAGAATTAGTTTAGTCTTTCAAATTTAAAATATTTATAAAAATAGTTATCATTTAAAATAAATTTGAAAAGTAATATAAGTTCGTAGTAAAATTAAAACTTTTCATATATACACAGTTAAACCTACTTAATATAGGAGTGTCCCATGCCATAATGATGAAACCCAGTTTTATCTACGTTCCTAGAAATTTCTTGATCCTCAATTCAATAAATTTAATGTGCTTGTCTGAGAATTAAATAGATCGGATATCACGTTATATACTATTTGGCTCTGTGTAGCCCTACATAAAATATTTTCTTTTCATATCCAACCAACCGTATCTAATCTTACACCTTCTTCGAAATTTCTCAGGCCAAAGCCGTACCATCTTACCAGTTTCTTTATACATAATAAAATAAATCTGTATAATATGTTATATATACTAAAGATATAGTTTTATATATATTTGAAGTAATCGAAGATATTGTTAGATAACATATGTAATGGTAAAGGTCATCTCTTTGTTTAGTTGTTGGAAAGGTACAGAGGAGGGAGTACGGTGCCATCGTGAAGGTATGGGCTAGCGAGTAACCAATACATATTTTGTTATTGTAAGTTTCGAGAAAATAAAAAAATATACTATTTGTAAACATTTTCCATTTGATATAAATTTATTTTGTAGATTAAAAATTATCAGTTGTGGGGTATAGTCTAATAGTGTTACTGGTACCTTGATCCATCCCCAAAAAAAAGTTAATGAGGCTCCAAATGGTAACTAATCACCCTGCACTTACATATACTTATTTATTTTATGTTTTTGTTACTATTTAAACCGCAATGTAATTAAATTGTAGTTGTTCCGAATGTTACCATTCGAAGAAATAGATCATCTGCAATGCAAGGGATCAATGCACTTTTTTCCAAATTCTCTAATGAATTTTTGTTTGTGTGTTTGCAAACAACTGAAATGGTAGACTCAAAACTTTGTGATACTTCATGTACTAGTAGTTGTGGAAATTTTCAAGTGCATCCTTTCAATTAAAAGCACAAACTTTCCTATGCTAGTGCTAGAGAAAGACATGCATGAACTTTGCAGCAAAAAAAGATATGAAAACATACACCATCAACATGTCAAATAGTAAAAATTCATGATAGGTGAATATGTTTATAATTTATAATCTCATACAGAGTATCTAAACCAAGTGTAATAAGAAAGATATTTGAATAATAACCATAAAGAATATATATATATATGCAAAATTTTATGAAACTCATCAACTATAGTGGATTGTCTATCTAAGTGGGATTTGACTTTAATAAACGGGGTTGAGGCTCATGCCTTATTTTTTTTACAAATGTAAGCACGACTCTGGTCATATGCCGGCTTATGGGTGAGAGAGATGGCTAGGATAAGAAAATAAAATATCGAGGTATCTTAATTAGTTCAAACCTTTTTTAATGTGGCAAATTAATTAGAGATCATGCATATGAAAAAAACTTGTACAGAAAAAAACAAGGATCACGTTCGATTGATGAAAATGTCTTTTCGTTTGTATAATCCAAACAAATCAACTAGCTATCAAAATGTATATTACCAATAATGAAAGATACTTGGACACGTGTATGTGGCGTATGAGGACACCAATCTATAGATGAAAACTATTTTGAGATACTGATTTGTTTTTTTTTCAATGTTCAATGTGCAGTGGGCACTACATTAGTTACATATTTCATTGTAATTTATAGTTTTCTGCTTATCTCTATTTTCTATAAAAATGTTGCAAAATAATTCTTCGTATACCAACTTGACATCCAAATGTTTTCACACATATTATGTAAAATCATTGACATGGTTATGGATTTTCTTCGTCTATATGTATTTTTATCGAAAATAATTGGATAACGTAGTTGCAAAACAAACACACAATAAGGCTATAAAGTAAATAAAATTAACGTCTAGTAACAATGGAAGAAGCCTCGACATGCTTTATTTTTTCTTCATGCAAAAGAAAAAGAATAATATTTGCTGGAAAGCTGACAAAACCCGCCTCTCTTTGACCTTTACGGGTTTGCTTAGGACCAAAGTGTGAAATGTACAAGGGAAGACAAGTCTCATAAGTCATACTCATAATTGAGCCCCCTTAAGCCTTTGTGAGAAAGTGGAACATGTCCCCAAAAAGAACATGCCATCTCTCAACTCTTCGATCATGTGCTCTTGCGTGTTTTAAAGTCATACTAAGGTTTGTTTTGGCTTTTGCCCAAAAATACACATGCTTCTTTTGAAATCATTATCTTACTTTAGGATCTATCTACACACCTCCATGTCTTCACATGCATGCACGATGTTATTGTGGTATCTAACACTTTTTTGTTGTTGTAAAAAGAGCCTCTTAAACCAGAGAATCTAACCTAAATTTGAAATATGCAGTTATTATAAAAACGAAGAGCAAAGTTAAACTTAAAGTAACTTTGGCTTAAGTTAAATATGATGTGTAGTAGTTTTGTTACGTTGATATGAAAGATAGTATTTATTGACCATCAGTAAACTCACACCACATTTGTATACAGATTCTTTTACCAATAACTCGGCTTACACCTTTGTCTAGGTGTATAAGAAGTGTTAATAACGTATTAATAAACAAATAAAAGATACTATTGTTTTTGGAACCAAAACTAAAATAAAATATGAAAACGCGGTTTTGTGCAGCAGCAAGACAGAGTGTAAACAGCTGTTGTTTGAAGTGACTTCACTCACTTCAGACCTTCACCAATATTGATCTTCACTATTTGGCTGCGCGTTTCCATTCCCATTCATATTTTTTTTTATTAAAATATAGTTTCTAAAAGTTCTTGTATTATATAATTGCTTAATTGTAGACCTCTTTAAATAAGGGTTTAGTTTTTATTTAGTTTGTCATTTTTGCGAGACCTAACATGTTACTTCACGAAGCTGCCTCCTCTTGGCCCTTCATATCAGAATCCTATGTAGTTTATTTATTGTATATATGTAATCCCCTTTAATTTGGTTTATTATTTCTTTATTAACTTCATTTGTCAATCATTCTTCTTTCCAGTAAAATCAATATTTTACAATTTAGACCATAGTCAATTTAATATGTATTTGTAAGAACTTATTATAGAGTAAATATCATCATGGTGTGAAGAAGTGGCCTATGAAATGGGATGCAAGTTGAAAAGTCCCCTAACATATGACCTTAATTTTTTTAAAAAAAACTTGTTAGCATTTGTCTGCATGTTATGCGAGGACTTTTTTTACCACCAGTTGATTAAAGCATAATGTAAGTTAAAACATAAAATAATGTTAATTAACTCGTTTAATAGCATAGACCAGTGAGCAGGTTTGATTAGTCACTTTCTTCGAAAGATCGTAGGGTTTGATACATTCAAATGCAGCTGTGATTTGCATTTCAGGAAAGTGATAGCAATAAAAATCTCAACCTCAATTATTTAAAGTAATCCTCGATTTCTTCACCAAGTGGACTCCGTACAGCTAGATGTACATGCTTCTTTTATTTTTCAGGGAACCCTATATACATATTTATATAATAACCTTCAATTAAGTAGTATTCAAATGCAAATAAATATCTATATTCTCATATTATTAACCAGTTAATATAATCAAACTTACTATATATAATGTATTACATGTTTAATCACTCTTAGTTTATATACAATATTACCTTTTTCCTCTTATAAAACCAAAAGAATTTCTACAAATCATATTCTTGTTAAATGGGATATAATACATACATATTATATAAAGATATATAAGAAACAATATCTGACATATCCATTTGTGATTATGTGGGTGAACAAAAAACAATAGTAATAAAAACACCTGTCATGCACCAAAAACGTCACACTACACAAAAAAATCCTGCTATTTATTTGACCAAATTTTAATTTAATAAAATAAACAATTATTGTCTCCTCTCCAAATCAGTACATTGCTATATATATTCTCCTCTCCTCAACATTATTTTCCATCCAAAATACTTTTCTCACATTAACATTTATATCAAACACACAAAATGGTGAAGCAAGAACGTGAGATCCAAGCTACCACTTCCTCATCATCACAGTCTCAGTCTTCATCTTCAACTTCTTCTTCCTCATTGACATTGCATCATCAATCTTGTAAGAACAAGATAAAGAAATACAAAGGAGTGAGAATGAGAAGCTGGGGATCATGGGTCTCTGAGATTAGGGCACCAAACCAAAAGACAAGGATCTGGTTAGGTTCTTACTCAACAGCAGAAGCAGCTGCTAGGGCTTATGATGCTGCTCTCTTGTGTCTTAAAGGCCCTAAAGCCAATCTCAACTTCCCAAACATCATTACCACTTCTCAGTTTCTTATTGACATCGATGAAAAGACTCCTTTGTCCCCCAAGTCCATCCAAAAGATCGCCTCTCAAGCAGCTAACTCCATCTCTTCTGACGTTTTTACCCCTCCCTCGTCCTCCAACGATGCAAACGAGCATGATGATGGTCTCCATCACCATCCATCTCCTTCTTCTTCAGCAGCGTCTTCTCCACCAGATGACCATCATAATAATAATGATGATGATGATTTAGTATCGTTAATGGCATCATTTGTGGATGAACATGTGTCTTTGATGGATCCATCATGGTATGATCATAATGAGATGTTCTTCATCAACGGAGCTTTTGATTATTCTCCACAATTAATCAGCTCGAAGACAACGATGGATGACTTATACGACGATGCTGATATTCAGCTATGGAGTTTCAGTTGATCCCACGGTCCATATTATTCTACAAAACACTTTCATTTCACATTATTTCATTCAATTTATTCTTTTATATGTATCAATTATCACTTGGTCGTTGTTGCTTTCTTCAAGTTGTTTTGTTGTTCGAAACGAATTAGCGACAGATATGTAATTTTAAATATGTATTAAATATACACACAACTAATTTAAGAAGATCACATGATGAAGAGGTCTTTTTGTCACTTCTTGACTTTTTCATGTGTCCTGAATTATTTTATAACATTTATAAAAGCATTTCCAACATATCTCTATAATAATATTTAGAGTCAAAACTAATTCATCACAACTCTATTTATTTATCTAAAATAGAGATTGCTATTTTTATCTCTATTTACAGAGGGGAAAAAATAGCATTACAATGTTATGATGTTTTCTCTATTTTTAGAGAATAACCAAATACATTGAAAATTGTAAATACTAATCAAACATTATTGGATTGGATCCTTACTAGGCCTTCGATATAGTCAATGTTGCTATTGGCCCAACAAAAGGCCTTAATTTGACCACGTGGATTCTTACCTTCCTAGAGAAAAGAATCTCGAGCAGTCAAGGCCCAATGGGCTTTAATTCTAATGACATTAGCACTGGAATATCCAAGTTTAAAAGGAGAAGCGGGCGGCAATAAGGTGTTCGAAACTCACTCAACAGTCTCTACTGTGAGAGAGAGAGAGAGAGAGAGGGGTTTCTTCTTCGTCGGTCATGGCGTCAAATTGAAGCTTGAATCCGCCGCTCCGTGTGATTTTACCTTCCAAAAACCAAAGCTGTAGTAAAATCCGGAGATGCAGTTGAGATCCTTCGATGGAAAGGGAGGCTAGTCTTCCGGATAAACCTCCGAAGAGTCTGATTCGCCCCACCTTCAACCAGGAAACCTCATCGTCTTATTCCTCCTCATCTCCAGAACTTCTACGCCATCTTCAAGCCGCTTTCAAGCGCCATCGTCCTCTCAGTACTGTCTCTACCTCTCTCTCTTTTTGGTAAATAATTTTGATTTTATATAATTTAGGGATTTTCGGGGAAATTAGCTCCGCTAGGTTACTGAGTTTCTGGAATGTGGTGTGGGTGATATATAATAAGCTAGTTACAAACCCCTTTTGATTATGGAGACGAACTTACTGTTGGGTACTATAAAAATCCTTCCTTTAGTGAGTTCGCATTGCCCTTTTATCACAGATAGAATGCAGACGACCTCCATCGGGCCTAGGCGATGTGTTGCGCCGCAACGACAACCTTCAAGGAGTTCTACAGCTGAAGGGCAGAGACCTCAAGATGTTGTTTCGTTGAGTCAGAGTCTTGCTGCCAATACGTTGACACAGGATACAAGAAACTTAGCCTCTTCTGTTTCTAGAGAATCTACCGAGAATGCGTCCATTACGCCACCTTCAGTTTCAGGAGCTGCTGATAATATGTTTGGCGAGAATTTCAACCTATCAGACAGGCAGATGGAGCGGAAACCTGATGTTACTAGTTTAGAAAGCGATCTGGATGTAAGATCTGGGAACGAAAATGACAACAGAAAGGTTCAGTCTCTCGTTGGCAGCACCCTCACATCTCATGGTAAGGCCTTGCCCTTTCATTTGGTTCTTCTGCATTTGTTTCCTGTGCTTTTGTACCTACTACTTGAAAGTCGGAAAGTCGAACGGAGAGTATCACAAGATACTCAGTACTTTTTAAACCTCTGTCATCGTTCTCTCTTCGGCTCAGTTCATACATGCATGTTTACCGTCCGGTTGTTTAGCTAAAAATCTTGCTTATTAACCTCACTTATCTTGACAGATATGGAATGGGATGCAACCAATCAGGCTGAAGCATCGAATGTTGGTGCGTGTACTAGATCAAAGCTTCAGAATGTCCAACCTGTTGATTCCGAGGGCAGTTTGAAATCTGATTACAAAGCTTCATCTTCCTTATCAAAGATGCAAGGCCAGCTAGGAGAATTTCGCAACTTCTTGAATCAACCTGCATCTCAATATTCTGCCATGGGGTCATCATGTGCCACTACTACGTTAATTCATTCGTCTTCTGCTCCTATGTTAAATGCGACTACCCAAGTCTCTCGTTGTTATGTTGAGGCTGATCCAAATGAAAATTCCCATGCTGTTTCAAGTCAAGGGAGTGTGCCTTCTTTTCGTCCTTCCAAGGACAGCAACATTATGCATGCCAATAAAGATGCCCCTTTATTAGAGATGCCAGCCTCAACTATTAATCCAGAACTAAGAGTCAAAGAGACAGGTATGTCTAAGCAGCAACAGTGCACTACAGAGCTTGATGGTCCAGTAGTTTCTTCCAGTCATGGGAGTGATGGAACAGCTAAGGCTCCTCGACCCGATGACTTGGTTACTAGTGTTAGTTCACAGCTGCAAAAACCAGATATGCTTGAAAAGGTTGCAAGTAGCAAAGGGACATCAGCTCCTCGTAAAAGAAATTATGATCCAGACTTGTTCTTTAAAGTCAATGGAAAACTCTATCAGAGGCTTGGAAAGATAGGAAGTGGAGGAAGTAGTGAAGTCCACAAAGTTATTTCATCAGATTGTACCATATATGCGCTCAAAAAAATCAAGCTCAAGGGTCGTGACTATGCTACTGCATACGGATTTTGCCAGGAAATTGGGTATCTAAAGAAGCTGAAAGGGAAAACCAACATCATTCAGCTAATAGATTACGAGGTATTTCCTTCTAGTTTTTGCATCTAGCAGTTAGTTATATTCTCTTTTAGTTTCTAGGTTGCGTGATTGTTAATTTCCATCACAATTTCTCATTTGCAATTAGGTTACAGATAAGTGTTTACTCCAGGAGGTTCTGAATGGCACAATGAGTAACAAAGATGCAAGACTTAAAGATGATGGATTTATATACATGGTACTAGAATATGGAGAAATCGATCTGGCTCACATGTTATCTCAAAAGTGGAAGGAAATCGAAGGATCTGACCGGACAATTGATGAAAATTGGCTTCGGTTCTACTGGCAGGTTCTTACACAACCCATCAACTTGTTTTTGTTTCACGTCTTGTTACAATATGCTAAAGGGAGTATTGATTATCCATATTACTTGAAAACAATTACAGCAAATACTTCAAGCTGTGAACACCATACATGAGGAACGCATTGTGCACTCTGATTTGAAACCCGCAAACTTCCTCCTTGTCAAAGGCTTCTTAAAGCTAATCGACTTTGGTATCGCTAAGGCCATTAATAGCGACACTACAAATATTCAACGAGATTCACAGGTATAGTCATTCCCATTTTTTTTTTTTTGTCATCATCATCCTCTTAAATATAAAGTTCACTTACTGCTGATATTAATGGGGTGGGTGTAATGTGACAGGTGGGGACGTTGAGCTACATGTCACCAGAAGCATTCATGTGCAACGAGAGCGATGAAAATGGAAACACAATAAAATGTGGAAGGCCATCAGATATATGGTCACTTGGTTGCATACTATACCAAATGGTATATGGAAGAACACCTTTCGCAGATTACAAGACCTTCTGGGCAAAGTTCAAAGTCATAACCGACCCAAACCATGAGATCACTTACAACCAACTCTCTAACCCATGGCTTGTCGACCTAATGAAGAAATGTCTAGCTTGGGACCGTAACCAAAGATGGAGAATCCCTGAGCTTCTCCAACATCCTTTCCTTGCCCCTCCTATCCCACCCGAGCCTCAAGTCAACAGCAGCATTCAACTTCTCAGTTACATAGCTACATCTTTTGGTAGTGATGACCGGGTTTCAGAGCTTTGTGCTAAACTGCAGGACAGGTTACGAGTTCTTGAAGGAAAATAAGATGTAAGCAGTAGTTAAATCTGATTCGACAGTTATTTTTTGGATCATGTAAATCGGTATGTTAGTTTGTTAGCTCTGGTATGCATTGATTATGAATGTCCTGTTTGATTTCTTGTAATGGAATGTATCATTTTGGTTTCTTCCTTTTTACACCTTGACATTGGGCTAATTTCCGATCAATGTTTTGAGGATAATAAATCAAACCAAGAGGCTAGAGAAGCTTGTGAGAGTATTACAGAACAAGAACAAGTTCAAAAACATGTTTACTTGGACCATAAACCTGAGCAAATCATCTTATGCTTATTTGATCAACAGAGTCTTAGACTAGTGCCACAGACACAGGTTTCAAGAGTTCTACTTGCGAGGAGCTTTCTTCTTTCCTGCAATAGCAACTCTCTTTCCCTTTTTAGTTCGAGCGTTGGTCTTGGTTCTTTGTCCTCTGCAAGGCATCCCATGTCTATGTCTACTTCCTCTGTAGCAGTCAACTTCCACCAATCTCTGTATCTCTGATCCAACACGCCTCCGCTTCATATCATCAACATTCACGGGAACAAAACCGGATTATACAAGACACAACTTTCAAGAAAGTTAACAAGTATGATTCTGAGAAAAGATTCTTTTACCAACTCATCACCATGTTGGTGCATGCCAACTTCTTCACGGAGGTCAATGAGTTCTTTACCAGTTAAGTCTCTGGCAAGTTTGTTAGTGATGCCGAGCCCACAGAGAACCTGGTGAGACTTACGGCGTCCTATTCCGTACACTTCTTGAAGACCTGTCTTGAGTGGCTTGTGGTTTGGAACCTCTGCGTTTCCCACACGGATTCCTTGTACACGCAATCCATGAAACTGCATAGAAAGAGACCAAGCTAACGGGTGATAAGCTTTGGTTCAGACACGGTCTGTGTAAGAAACCAAACGGCTTCAGTTTAACAGATATGTAAGAAGCGGGATGTGATCAACATAGCTGTAAAGTTTGCAACTTTAAGATTCTAAATTAACATTTGTGCAGAAACAGAGCATGCAATTGCAAAGCTTTATACTTTAACATGACCCACAACAAGCCGATTCATATATCACCAGAAGAATCGATTCGATCTATCGAAACCCTAATTCAAAAGCTCGAAGAAGAGACTAATGCAATGTCGGAAAGCCTACATCTTCCGCTGGAGATTTGAGACGACTATTAAGGAGACGAAGGAAGAACTAACCGATAGATTGCGAAGCAGAGACTGGCTATGGTCGAATAAGGTCGCAGCGGATCTGCGTAGACCCAGCATCGTAGCAAACAGAGTGTGAGTTTCAGAGATTGACGGTGAAGAAGGGTTTTAAGATTCAGTATCCAACCGCCGTTAACGCCGCCGCGTCTCTCCTCTCTGACTACTATCTCTTGAGGACTTAGATTTCGCTTATTGGGCTTTAAAATAAAACTAATTGGGCTTTTAATTTATTGAGAAAGGCCTCTATGTAAACATTAATGCCATGAATGTGATTTTGAGTAAGGAATTTTTTGCATAGTCAAGAACTTCAAAGTCAAATCCAATTTTAAATTTGTGATTCTATAGTATAGGAAACCGATATTTATTTACTAATCATTGGAATTTTTTGGAAATGTTAATTACTTCAACATAATAATGTAATTATGTAAACATAGTTTTATATATAATTGGTCTCTGGTTTATGAGAGACCAATTTATTTAAATAACAAGAGAACGTACGGTTTTGTAGTAAAGTAGTTGGCTACCTGCAAAATATTCTTCCTTTTTAGTAATTTAATAACATGTAAGAGCACCATTAATGGGGGTGCTTAGAGGGGTGTTTAGCGTGTGGGGCCCACCAAAAAGCTAAGCACCTCCTAAGCACCACCTCTTAAATTGCTTGTTTAAGCACCAGTTCTTGCACTATTCGCGGGTCCCACTGACACGTGGCGGCCCGCGATTGGTCCCTTTTTAATTTTTTTTTTTTACAAAAAAAATTCAAAAAAAAAAACAAAAAAAAAAACAAAAAAATAAGCACCCCAAATGGGGTGCTTTGGTTAATGGTGCTCTAACGTGCTAGATCTTGAACAACGACAGCTTTGAAGATTATAATATGATATGCTAAAAGTGCACTGAATTATTATGATTTTTGAAAAGTGAAAAATATCTTTAAGGTTTAGTTTGTAGTATAGTTGATTCAAAAGATACACAAGGTCACTAGCTCGAATATATTGTGGAATATTTAGCCTCGGATCATTTGAGATTATATATCATTTGTTTAGAAAAGATAAAGTTATAGAGATAAAGTACTTAACTAAATTGATAGTTTACATGATTATAGAGGAAGCAAAATCTAATGAAAATTGAGCTAGCTACCACATTTTCAAAGTGTTTTTGCTTGGCCTTTCACTTCACTGTTGGGTCTCTAAATCAGAAACGAATATTATGACCTGTAAAAGTTATTTCTGTCCAGATTTTTATAAATAAAAAGTTATATAAATATCTAATTTAGCTCTAGTGAAAACTCAACCTTTTTTGATATTTATTTTGACAACGAGTTTTATTTATTTCTCTATTTTAGATCCGTATATTAAGGGTGGTCTTTCGGATATTATATGCATGCATAATCACATGTAAACTTAAAATGTGTTTGTCATTTTCACAGAAGAAAATTGAAAAGGTTGCCAAAAGGATCCGAAAATGACTCGTACGCGTTAGGCACGCGACATATTAATGTATTTGTGGTCTCTATTACATCCCATTCTCACTCTTATCATCTTAAGAGATATTTTCAAGTTCCTGTCAAAGAGAAGATATTGGGGTTATTATTACGTAAGAATAATTTAAAGGTAAATATGCTTTTTTATTAAAACGGTGATTAAAAGTCAAAAAGAAAGTTTGGTAGAGACTTCAAAGTTTTGTGATCAGAATCAACTCTCGGGTCAGATTTTCATAGTAGATGTTTAAAACATGATTAATAGAGGAGAACCATTAAGAGTTTTCAGAACATGATTTGATATTTTTCAGTTAAGATACTCTTATATTTTTTGTTTAAAAGATATTTTTAATTTTTCTTAGTAAGAAAATAAAAAAAAGTATTTTATATTACAGTATTCTAAGAGATTCCATTAATCATAGTTTTAGGTCTAGCAAATTACAACTTGGACGACACTAATAGAACATAAGAGCATCATTATCCCTCGCTCTTAGCCAGGGTTCTTAGTGTGGGGCCCACTGTTTTCTTAAGAATTCAATTCGTAAAGTTCTTCTGCAAGAGTCAGTTCTTAAGAAGTTCTTACACTGTTCGCGGACCCCACTGACATGTGGCGGCCCGCAATTGGTTCTTCCTTTTTTCTTTTTCTTTTTTAAAAAACAGATCAAAAAGAAAAAAGAAAAACTAAAAACCTTTTAAGGGTTCCTAGGGATAATGATGCTCTAAGGTTTAAGAGGGTCTATGACCAATCAAACAAAAGTAAAATGTTAGAGCGTCCGTGAACAGTGCTGAGTATTCACTGTACAAAATAGTGTGAATGTAATTATCTTTTATGATCAATACACAATACTAGAGTAATTTATTTGACTAATTGCCTACAATAATATTTGATAGTAGCAAAGTCAAAGCTGTATTGTTATATGTTTAAATTACGTTTTACTATAAATTTTTCAACTAGTTGTTTTTATAAATTCTGTGGGTAATTAATTATAATTGTATATTCCACTTGGTAACATGAATAACTCCAACGACTGTGGCAATGGAGAAATTGATAATATATCTCCCAATGTAGTTGGAGCCATTCCCAATGCTTTTGGAAGACTACATATCTTTGAATAATTCAAGTAGTTCATGTTTTGCCTGTTGGCTGAGAGCTACTTAGACAATATAATAGTAATATCAATACAATATTAATACTTTACTGTAATAAAAAATTTTAGTCTGACTAATTAATAATTAGTGGAGTAATGGTTACACTATAAGAAGCCTTAATGACCATGGCCATATTTGCATCTGACTCTTAATAGCCATAAGGGACGTCGTGGATGAACTTTTAATCATCTTGTTTTGTTGGTCATAAAGTAATAAAAAATATTTGATAATTTCATAAAACGATAAAATCAAGACTGGAAATCATTGAGCTTAACCGGACCAGTCGTAACGGTGGATCCAAAGTTGGTATTTTTTATATCACAAGTTCCTTAATAACGAGTAGTTTTGTTTACAGAAATGAAAGAGTAGCTAGCATTCTAATATATTTATTTTCGTAATTTTAATCGATGAGTTAAAACACAATATTATAAATGATCAGTTAATAAGTCTTTATAATGAACATAAAATCATTTCAATATCATTAAATAAATAAACAAAAGTAGATTTAAATATTGTTTTTTCCTGTTTACCAAAACTATTAGTTTTAGCAAAAAAAAAACTATTCATTTTATAATCATTCACAATGGAATATGTTGTTTTGGCCAAACTATCAGTCTGGCTGTTCTGGTTCGATCAATGAACTGATGAACATATTACATAAGCTGTGTAGGTTGAACAACAAACCATTAGTATTAGGGGTCTGGTAAAATATATTTTTAAACAATGTATGTTAATCAAAAATAGTATGTTAGAAGAAAACAAGAACACTTATTGCATGGAAAATGTGGATCAATGACTTTATGGGTCGGGTGAATAGCTCATATAAGGAAGTGGTCTCAACAAGACAAGACGATGATGATAGAAATGGACACTTGTGTGTAACTAGCAATCTTCGCGACCCATCGAAAACAAGTTCGTGGCCTCACTTCATATCAAAGGACATCTTTGTGGATGACAAAACAATATCAACCAAACAAATGATGACTTTAGTGTAATTTTGTGAAGTGGTCATGAATAAGACTCATGAATTATACCAATAATTTCTAAATTTAGTTGGATTTTTCTCCCTTGGATCGGAAAGAGTACACAACAAAAAAGAAACAGCAAGTTAAAAAGGACATATATCTAAACTAAATATATGGATTTGAAATAATATGCTATATACGTTTATTAGTTATGTTGTTAACAAAAACTAAAAGGTTTATAATATTTACCAATTGTTTTAGGTAGGTGCAGATGCCATATTATATACACAAGACTGTCAACTTTCAATACTTAGAAGCACTGAACAATGCTTAAGAAATAATTAGTTGCAGACTTTCAGATTTCAGATGTCATGTTCACAAGGGACCCGAGGTAAGAAGAGACACATGCATCCCTATATAATTTATAACTAATTACAAACTTAGATTATATCACGAATAAAGACAAACTACAAGAGGGGTTTTATATGGTTGACACTTGACCCTTGTGAGCACGAAACAACGTCTCGCCGTCTCCGCAGTGGTCGGGACGTCCCTTTGTTACGGGGTCGCGGCTATACGTTTTCTTTTGCCTATGCCTTCTTTGTTTTTTCTTCTTCCTTTTTTATTTTATTTCTCTTTATTTGTAGGAAGTTTCCTCCTCTGTTAATTTAAATATTTTATGGTCTAAAAGTAACTACGTGCCCCATGCATGTCCCTATGCTGAATTTCTATAGAACAACTGGTTGGAGAATGCTTTGAAATTAGAGAGGTACGTCCATAACTTAAGCCAGAGATGCATATATGCATTTAGATCGATGCGTTTGTATACACTGAATTTAAAAATAACTAACTATTAATTTAAATGATATGAGTAAATTAGGCCAATAATTTTAAAATAACTAACTATTTATTTAAATGATATGAGTAAATTAGGCCAATAATTTAAAAATAACTAACTATTTATTTAAATGATATGAGTAAATTAGGCCAATATGTAGTGAGTTAAAAGAAAAGCATGCATGCATGATAACTATAAATGAGGAAAGCTTTAAACCATCAATCTATATACATACTTCAAATTAAATTTGATACCAAGAAAATATTCAAATTCATGACATATTGCTATGAAAATCCTTTATTACTTCCATTAGCAGTTCTTATCGTAGTATCAAATGTAAAATCCGTATCAACCACGAATCTCGTGGGGCCGAACCGGAACTTTTTTTATCTACTTGTATCGAATAGAAGACTGTTGTTAGGATGCATTCAAACATGTCTTGTGTCTTTTTCTTGTCACTGACAACTGGAAGCAACACGACAGCAAGTGGTTACTTATTTGGAACTAAAGCATTACAAGACAAAACGTTTTATTAAGCGTGATATAATGAATATTACTTGATGTGAACTATAACACACTCATTAGACAACCTAATCAGATTAACACATTAAGCATATGAACTCAATTTGAATAAGTCACGAGAAGTATTGAGCTACATGCTTTCATCATTTATCATCATCATCAACAACAACTAAACCATAAACACAGTTTATACATTATAAATTTGGAATAAAAACTCTAACAAAAACACCCATGATAACCATGTATATACAAAACCGATAATTGTAATTTAAATTTCGTGTTTCCAATGCAAATATATAGATAAATCTTGAACAGATACTTAGAAGATCAAGAGATCTTCCTTCACATTGTAACCCATCTTCTCAAGATTAGGCTGCAAAGCAAACTGAATCATAGGCGGTGGTCCACACGCTAAGGCCAGAGACTCACCATCTAAACCATCAGGGACATGTTCTCTAAGCACAGCTTCGGTTATAAACCCTGTGCTGTACTTCCAACCTTCTTTAGCGATCTCAACAACGTACCAAATCTTTAGCCTGTCCTTAAACTTATTAGCCCATCCTTCCAGCTCTTCCCTCACAAGTATATCATCCTCGGTTCGGTTTGCGTAAACCACAAACATCTCGGTTTCATCCTCTGGGTCACTTAGTATCGATTGAATGACTTGGTAGATTGGAGTTATACCGGTTCCTCCAGCAAGCATGGCTAGTTTCTTGGCAAACTTGGGTTTACCGTTGACCTTGAAGTTACCTTTGCCTAGGTACTCAATATGTCCTAACGGACCTTTGATGTCTAAAACCGCACCGATCGGTAACGAGTCTAAGTGTTGTGACATGAGCCCTCCGTTGGGGAATCTTGGATGAACGTTCTTGAAGTAAACCTTGATGACCAGGTCGATATATCCAACTGCGTCGACCGTGCTGGTCGGAGTATAGGCTCTAAGACAAAGCTTGTCGTTTATGGTGGCGCAGAGGAAAATGTGTTTCCCGACAGGTAGACCAAGCTGCTGATCTTCAGATGGTAACGCGAAACGGAACCTACGTACATCGTGAGAGATTGAAGTCTTCTCGATGAGTTTGACCGGGACTTTCTCACGTGGGTTGACCAAGGCTATGTTCTTAGTAGGAGCTAGCTCTCCGATAGGAGCTAACAAAGACATCACACTCGAGCCACCATGGACCGAGACATTAGGGGAAGAGTCGTACCCCGTGGTAATAAGCTCACCGATACGATAATCTTCAAGAAGCTTCTTGGCTTTGTCTGAATGAATAGCTTCAAACTCTTCGGTGCAATCAGTACCAGCGTTGATCAAGATAGAGTCCGAACCACCAGGGTGGTCTTTCAAGAAACGTGTACAGTCATAGATGTGACCGTGGACAATGATCCATGCAGATTCAGCTGAGTTGTGTTTTCTAACTTCGGAGATTGAGTACATCTTTGAGGCAGTGTTCATGAAAGGTGATGAAACTGATTTCTTCAAAGTAGGGTTTGACTCTGAGGATTTCTCGAGCTGACGTTCCTTTGCCATCCACCCACCCGATTGGTTTCCGGGTCGGGTCGGGTGTTCGAAAACAATCCCTATCTCTCCTCTATGAGGCTTGCACACGTTGGTTTTGATCCTGAACCAGCAGTTGTTCATCATCCCCTGTTTCAAACGCAAGTCAACGTCACTATTGATTTAGTCAAAACATCATTAGCTGGACACCATGGACTTAAGCCTTCTCTAATTAAAAAATAGTTTCACATTTTTAACTTTAATAAATCAATAATACTTAAATCACTAAATGAAATTGTCTAAAATAGACAATTAAAAGATGGTAGGTAACACGTTAAGAAAGTCATGAACCATAACACACTAGTTCCAGCTTTGTAGGAAATTATTAATTATAATTTTAGTTAATCAAATCACACAAAAAAAAAAGAATAAACTAATAACATAATTTTTTTTAAAGAAAATCAAGAGAGAAAAAGAGTGGTTTACCATGAGGTTCCAGATGAGTTTTTCAGGCTGGGTGTTCAAAGACTCGTCCCAGGCTCGAACAGCTACCTCTTTAGCACTAAGAAGATCAAGAACCTCAACGTCAAGTGACCAGAAACACCAGCACCAGAACTTGCCATACTTGTTTGGCTTCTCTTGATGGTCAAGCTCGCACACATTCCACGTCTCTCCTCCGTCTAGAGTCACTTCCACTCTCGTTACCTTCTTCCCTCCTCCTGTTTTTTTTTTTTTTTTTTAATTATTCAGAATCTTAATGAACCAGTACTTTTAATTAGAGATTAGTAAACTTTTTAATTACCAGAGTAAGCATAGCCTTTTAACGTGTAAGGCTTCTGAGTCGTGAATGCATTAATAGGCAAAATCTCCTCGTGACCAGGTGTTGTAATCACCGAGTTTATATTAAGCTCGTTGATTATATACTCCGGCTTGTACCACCAACCTAGTTAACAAGATATTAAACATTATTATTATTATTAGTTCTTGTAATAAAACGGTAAAAAGGTAAAATTTAAAATTTACCATCTTCATTTGCCAGCTCAGCATCGACGTCAGAAGGGAGGACTCTGTTATCTTTGTAGTGGTAGTAACTGTCTGATTCTTGAGGCGTGACGATGATACGCTTCAACCATTTAACCATCCGTCCGCCGATGAAACCGGGTATAATGACCCGAACCGGAAACCCGTGATCCGGCGTGAGAAGCTCACCGTTCTGCATGTACGCTAATATAATGTCTCTCGCAGGGTCCATGGCCAACTCTTTCTTGATGCTAGTTCCGTACTTAGACCCGCCGCCTCCGGGAAGATCCTCCGACCCTTCGAAGCAGACGTTGAGAGCGCCGCCTCTCCTACTGTACACCCCGCATCGCCGGAGTACGTCGCTTAACGGAACACCTCTCCACAAGGAGGTGGATACTCCGGCGGATCCCCAGTTAAACCCGATGGTTTGTTTCACCATGTTCTGCTCCTTGCGGCGGTTTCCGGCGCAGACGAGTGTCACCGGAAACTCGCGGCTGGGAAACTCGGTGATGAGCTGCTCCATGGTGAGCTTCACGGGACGTTTGACGAGTCCCGTGACCTCCACGGACCAGTCTGACCAGTCCCCTTTCGGGACGCCGCCGTGGTTCCGGACGTAGTGGAGAGGCACGGGGGTGATGAAGCCGTGGTGCATGAGGCGAGGGAGGGGAGCTTCGGCGTTGAAGGGGTGTTTTCCGGTGAGACGCACCATAGAGGAGTTACGGTGGATCCAGTTATCAGCCGTGGATTCGTCGCGTATGTCGAGAACCGACGGTTCAAGATCGGAGTTGGATTTGAGAACCATCTCCTTGTAGTAGGAGACGTTACGGTTGTGGCTCTCGTCCTCGTCGTCGCTCGAGTCGTAACGGTCTGTGATGTCGGCGGATTTTTCGGTCGGGACGTTGACACTTTGGTCTTTGTCGAGGGAGTGAGAAGGAACAAGAGGAGGTTTGAAGGAGTGAACAACGGTGCCGTTTAAGGCGGAGCTGAGGCGGGGATAGTGGCGGTTATCGACGGAGGTTGCCATGGAGAAGCTATTTTTTTCTTTTTCTCTTGTTTTGGTTTTTGATTTGTTTTTGGTTTCTGTATATGGCGTGGTAGTGTTGTATATATAGGGTCTTTGAAGAGATTGATAAATAAAATAAATGCGAAAATAAAAAGTGTTGGGACAAATGTGAGTTTGTGTGGTCTCTGAGAATGGGGGCCCATCTGGTCCTAAGCTGTGGCCTATAGGGTGGGAAATAATATTGAGTAATTTTTTTAATTAGTTTCATTTAGTGACGGAAAAATATAAAATAATTGCGCATCCAGGGAATCGAACCCTGGTCAGTACCGTGGGAGGGTACTATGATACCACTACACCAGATGCGCTTTTGATGCTTGATAACTATAATATTTTTAAATATCATAAAAGCTACATAATGCATCGTTTAATACCTACTTTACCTTATTTTCAAGATTTATGTTTGATAGCTATAACAAAATGTGATAGGTTGGAAATGTAAGTTATAATGAATGATTTTATTGAATTAAATGACAAAACAAAACTAATCTAAATAGCTGAAAATCATTTTTTGTGTGTGTTGGAATTGAGTGATGAATGGCATTTAATTAATAAAAGAAATCATTTTTGGCAACTAAGAAACAACACTTTTGCACTTGGAAAAGTCAAAAGAAACCCTAATTTGGGAGTGTATATGAAACTTCTAAGTAGGACATGTGGTAAACAAAAACATTGCACCTAAAGGGAATGAACATATATGTACCATTTTAATATTTATAAATTGAATGAAAACAACAGTCATCGAGTATTAACGGGCAAGATAAACCTTCCTTTTCTCGAGCTGAGGTAAAACCTTCCCTTGAAGCTCTACAAAAATGTCTCATTGCATTACAATGCTAAGCTTTTTTTTTTTCTTTGTCAGTCAATACTGGCTTGCAGAACAATGTTCTATTTAACTTAATTAGAAACCATCTAACCAATAAAATATTTAGACCTAATAAGAAAAAGAAGATAAAATATATTAATTTTATATGGATTTTATGTCTTTCAATACAAGGTCAACCATGGATACAACCAAAATCATCATCTGAAGATATCTGAATTAGCAACCTAACTACTAAAAATGTTCTTTTTATTGACGTGTCACCACAGTAAAATAGTTTATTTGCAATATGCAATAAGCTAGGAATAATAACAACATATTACACTAGTCCATGCATAAGTATAGAAACGAAGAACCTCTCCGTATAATTAATTTGTTTTGATGCGACTACATTACATACAAAAGAATAATACGTAAACTTGCTAATATCTTGTGTTAGAATTGAATACGTTGTGAGCACAAAAAAAAATTGAATACGTTGATGAATGCAAAATGTAGACGTCGGTCACTCAAGATTAAATTGCATCACGTGTGGCTATATTTTACAGAGAGGTATTAATCAGCATATTCACAAACAGATATTGTTCGTCTTGACTTCGATTTCTTTATATCAATACCCCCAAAAAAACATACGTTAATTAGTGTAACATATAAGAAAATGGAGAATCGTGAGAATCCGGTGGGTAGCTATAAACATATATCTATGAGCATATTTGTTGACTTGTCTATTGTATAATAAAATATATTAATTAAGTCGAAAAGTAAATATCTCGAGGATTTTGTGGATTACATGACGATTAAGAAGATAAAGCGAAATTAAGTATAAACTAAACAGAGGCTTAAAAAAGGAGATTAGGGGGAAGACTTTGGAGGTTAAGTGGCGCATGGGATCGCCAACGGCCAAGCAAATAAGGGGCGGGTCGTAATATAATTTCTGTCTTTTTTTTTTTTGGATTTTCAATTATGACGTTTATAAATGGTATATGTGTAAGAACGCATGGACCCTCTTATTATCTTTTAACATTCGATGTTTTATGACTGATATACATTCAAGAGTCAATCTTCGTTAAAGCTCTAAAACGAGTAATCAACGTTGCACAGCGTTAAAAAGTATACATGGAGAAGATTTAAAGCATCGAAAATTTGATACAATTATTCTTATATTTATTTGAAGAGAAAATCTTGCCTATGGCCTTGAATTACTTTTAAGCATCGAAAATTTGATATGATTATTCCTACAAAATAGTGGCGATTTTGTAACTATCATCAACATCCTTGTTAATGGTAGGCTGTTACACCGTAGAACTTTCAAGATTGTTTTGAGACTGCGCATATCACCTTCGAATCTTTTTCGTTTTGTTTTGTTTTTGTTTTCTGTTTGGTTAACGGATCTAAAACTGACCAAATACTTGTAATATTTAACAAAAAAAAAGATAAAATGTGCATTCGAATTTGAAAGAACTACATCAACTCGATATTATAACAAATTCATAGTTAAAGGTCATTTTACAAAAGTATAATCAAATATAATATCTCTATTTCAAATTCTTTTATAATATGTTTATTTTGAAAAGATAAGTTTTTTTTGGATAAGATAAGTTACTTTATATTCAAGAGCTTCTTAACCAATACAAGAGCTTTTCCGATGCTCCAAATTTCGAAAGGTTTTTATTATAATATATTTGTGTTATTTTATTTTAAAATGAAAGTGAATGCAAAATATGTAACAAAATCTACAAGGTTTTCTTAATATCGCAAATTATTTGAAATAGAAGGATTAACTGTGGTAGTCTAGTATGGCAAGACACTATTATATACGTCTTAGAGAGTTTTCCTAACAAGAGCCATAGCCAAACTAAAATGATGATTAGATATAAGTGTACATCTAATGAAATTATCTTAAACTAGAAGAAAATTTAAGTAGAAAGCATCAGAATATAGAGCATCGAGAAATTTAATGAACAAAAGTATATACTAACCTGGTGAATATACTAGAATATTTGTATTGTTTGAATTAGAAAATAAACATGTACTATCAATCATAAGTTCTGTTAGCATTTCGATTCATCAATGGTTTATATTGATTTATATAATAATATGCAAAGTCTATTATCAATAGTTTATTGCTACGAAACGAATATATTGCCACGAAACCAATATACTAAACCATCACATTCACGTACGTCGTAAACTGAATCTTACAATGCAGATATTTAAAACCAATCATCAATAAACATGGAAACACATTTTCCGCTAATTGATAGTGCTGTTATCATTTTTAAAGTTAACAATGTAAACATAATACGTAACTGAAACATAGTCGCAAACTGCAATAAAACATACATACACAATCAAATCATGTATCATAACCCTAACACATGATCTATAACTATAATCATGAACCACAATTCGATACATAATTTCATCACAGTAACCAGATGATGCAAATATGTATACATATATACATTTTTACCAAAAAAAAAATATGTATACATTGATTTTTTGCACCATAACACAACACAGCATAGCTTTTTATTTTATTGACGTGGGCAACGGACGAGCTTGTTAGATTAGAAAAAACAACATACAAGCTTGTCCTTATTTTAGAGAAATAACAACCACTAAAATATATATGATATGGTCCTATGGAGATTTGCCACACGTAATCTCAAATCGATATTTTACGATTGAAATGCTTTTACCTTCGGTTTGCAAAATATATATGTCATATTTGTGTATGTATGTTATGTTTTACCATTTAGGATTATTTTTGAAATAAATGTTACTAAAGAGTACAGACAAAAACAAGAAAAATATGTCGTATAAATAAAAAAAAATAGGGAAGGCAACTGGGGGATCTTTATGGGGTTAGGCAGCCATCGACCCTTTCGTGGCCCTTTGAGCCACTTTTACTGCATTTACATCCATTCATTTTTTTTCCTTGAAGAAAAAAACATGATAATATATAGTATTAATATATATAAGAATGTAACTGTTCGTAAAAAACAAAATGTGTGTAATTATCTTACTATTTTCTTGAAAATAAATAAAGAAACATAAAAAGTACAAAAAGTACATTTTAAGCATAATATTGGTAACAATTAGCCTCAAATATGCAAGAAATTAAGAACTGGAGATGTAAAATTTTCACAGTTTATCAAAACAACCACAACTCAAAATTAGAAAATATAAATGTTCTCGTACATTAAGTCGAAATGAAACTAATCCATTTTTAGTGAACGATGTTCTTTTGAACACCGAATAGTTCTCGCTACGAAGCAGTTGACAAAATATATATCACAAACGTCAGATATTGACTTATTGTTAAGCACTAATCCTGACCATTAAGACTTTGTTTATCCCCGGTTTCTTAGGTGAAGTTTTTAACTTAATTTGACTATTTTTTTTTTTTAATTATTTTTTTGGCTAAGAGACGGTTTTTATATTTCTTATTTAAGAGACGATTTTTAAGTTTTTTTAATTAAAAATTAAGAAACGTCTATTAAAAAAGCTAAGAACCCTTGCTAGAATACTCCCAATAAACATGTCCAAAGAGATGAATTAGTAAATATCATCATTATATAACCCCTTGCTCTTGCTGTTTTCATGTGGCTAAAGCAGCACTTTTGAATTCACATACAATGTACGATGTAACTAATCTGTGTTTCAAAACAATTATTAAAATTTTATATTTTTCACAATATTTTATTATATTCTAGTCATTGCTCGTACCCTAATGAACCACTTGACACCAAACACATTCTGCTGTATATTTTGACCCATGTGTTTTTTTGGTAACAAGAGTCGTCCGGATCCGAAGACCCGATAAGTCATGGAAATTTGTAAACAAACCATATAAAATACTTTTTTTTATAACTGTGGTGAATCTTAAAGACTTTTTAGGTCTAATGACGAATTACCATAAAATCCATAGAAATTCAGTTTTTTTTGTCATTTAAAACGTCTATAGATAATCAAAAGGAATCAAACTAAAAGCGGAAGCTTTAACCAAAGCCTTTTTATCATTAGACCAAATCCACTTTATTATACTTTTTACACAAGTTCAATTTACTTGAGTAGAAGGTTTTAAATCTAAAACTCTTAACGTTTTTTCAAACTCGTTGTATCATCTAACCACTCATGTATGGACATTTTGACCCACATATTATTTGTCATATTTGTATAATTAAATTCAGTAAGACGTCTAGTATTGGATATTACCGTAAATGAATACTGAGATTAACTTAGATCTAATTGAGACTTTGAATATAAGAATAAAATTAAATATTATAAGCTTACAAGAATAGTACTTAGATGTTGTATGATACAATAACTATCAACTGAGAACAGTAAAAATAAATTGTTAATAATCTAGGGTTAATGATATATAAGAAACGAAAAGTTTACCCAAAAAAAAAAACAAAAAGTAATATGTAAAATGTTATGTGATTTTAAAATAAATTCAGTGCAATATATATATTTATCAATACCATTAAAACAGGATCATTCCTAAATTATAGACTTAATGAAATTTTAATTTTTTCCAATTATGCCATTACTATTTGTAAGACAATTAAAAATTCATTAATGGCAAAATGGTAATTTTTTGGGCCTAAATAATTAATTTTTTTTGGCCTAAATAATTAATTTTTTTGGCTTAATCAATTTTGATAGATATAGATCCACCAAAAAAAATTGAAGATGAAGATCCACCAAAAATCCGATTATAGTCAAAAAAGATGATAAATATTTGATTAAAGTGTATTAACATTGTCTTTAATAGTTTCAACAACCACACATATAAAAAAATTAAAAATTTAATAAAAATATACATATGTAATAAATATAGATATGTAATAAAGTGAGATATATTAATAGATACAATCTTCCGCTTTAATGATATAGAAAACTTTATATCATTACAATACACAAAGAAAAAATCACAAAACTCTTAGAACTACATCTAATTAAAAAACTTTATATCATAAAAAAACAACAAAAAATATACCCGCGCTTTTTAAGCGCGGGTCAGAATCTAGTAGTCACTTAAGAAACCATCCTATAATGGAAGATCCATGATTCATAAAGTTCAATCTAGCATTCACTTTTTAAAAGAAGTAATCACTGGTTTTCCTATACTTATCTTTCTAAATCATTAATTTAAATAATAAAAATGGTTTTGGGCGGTTAAAACAATGTGCCACCATACATTGTAGCAAATGTGTAGTTGGTGCAGCTTGGTTGGAACGCCCAATGTTTTTGTTGGGTTAATCTACCGACCTGAACGCACATGGGTAATAGTAACACACGTAAACGTAGATGCATGAAGAGAAAGATTAATAATACTTTTATTAAATATTGTAAAATAGTAAAATCAATCTATTAAAGCAATATACGAATGTAAAATAATAATAAAAGTTTCTGCATGGAAAATCAGAGCAGATTCATACGATAAAGCTTTAAGCTTTAGCTATATGGTATTCACATTTCGCATTGGCAAGGGTCGTATTAACGCATATCGCCTCCCCTGGATAATCCCCTCTGTTTTTTTTTTTTCCTTTTATTGCAGTATTTTCATATCTTCTATAATAAATTCCTTGTGAAGACTGAAGACTCTGAAGTGGTGGAAGATACCACACTAATTATTATCACTAATTAAAATAATTAAGTAAAGCACTATCAAGTTAAAGTGTTTAAATTTTATTAAATTTAATTGAAATTAACCTCTAATGGTTTAAAAGCATATCATAAAGCAGTGGTCCAAGTTTCCTTTGCTTGTTTATTCAACCACAAAGATCCAGTTTTTAAAATAATCATACACAGTTTTGGAAAATTGTTGTTGTTAGTCAAATTAATTATAAATTTTATATTGTGAGATTCTTGTCAGCATTTTAGTAACATTTTAGCCTCTTCCCTGTATAATACTTATCTATTACTTTCGTTTCATTTTAGTTGTCGTTTTAGGTTTTTGCACATAAATCAAAAAAACATTTAATTTTACATATTTTCAAAAAAAAAAAAATATTTATTTATAAATCTAATTATATTTAATCAATGGAAAAATAAAATGATACTTATTTTAAAACGAAAATTTTACAATTAAATCGAAACATCTAAACGGAAGGGGTAGTATATACAATAACGTCATTAGTCACTGATTAATGATTGCAATAACTATATAATCTAGGCCCAATATAGGCCCATTAGATCCATGCTAGTGGTTACCATTTACGTACCATTATCTGATAATTATGAGTGAAATTGACTCAGCTATTTGTGATCGTTGACCGTGGAGTAGTTGGACTGACTATGGAGTATGGACAAGCTGCACGAGATGTTAACATGTGTCATTTTGATTAAGAAAGAGATTTGTTGCTTCCTCATAATTAACAGCAACGATTCGAGTTGAGAAACAAAAAATCATTTTAAAGGAATGCTAATGGGAAATGAGAATCCCAGGATCATGCACGGTGTGATCATCACCGTCTACGTTGATCGTCAAACGATGAATGTCCGGTCGTTTCGAACGAGACGACGGAGAAATAAATGTACGTGGAATCGTGAGAACGGTAGGAGACCGAATCTGTTAGCGTATACTCGTCAGCTTAGAGCTGAAAGTCTCGCCGGAGATTCGAAAGGTGACGACGACGTCGTAGAGAGTAACAACAAACCCGACCGGAAGGTAACGTATCTCTGATTTTTCGTTATCTGTTATTCATCGACGTAGTAATGAGATTTTGGATTTTAAATGGGCTGGATATGGGCCATTACTTGTAAAGGCATATCTATTTATTGATTTGCCTTTTTAACTTGCGCAAGGATTAAAGAGCAAGTGAGCAGTTGCGTCTGGATAATCTGAATTTTGATGTGGACTAGTATTATGATAGGGTTAAAGTCGCAAGCCTATGCAAAGTCTAAAACATCTTACTACTAAACCTTATTTCTTCAATCAGTTTTTTTTTTTGGTACAAATGATTAAAATATTGTTTTAAACCAGCTAAATTCGGATGTTAAGTTAATACTTATTACATTTTTTTGTTATTTTAAAAAATGCAGAAGAAGAAACTAAGGTGGATAAGAAAAATGATGAGGAAGTTCCGGCTACCGTTTCGTCGGAAAAATAGGACGTGGAGATACCGCCGTTTTCCAGATGAAGAAGAGGGAGAAGCAAAGAGTAAAGCTTACAGTTCAGATCTTTGAGTACTACTCCTTATTTTAGTTCATCTTTTTTCTTTATAGAAATTGCTTAATTTGAAACTATTTTTAATTAATTTTGTTATCTGTTTTCTGAATGAAGAAAAAGCTTAAACATGTGGTTGGAGGGTTATCACGCGGCTGCATACGAAGTAGAAGAGACTCATGAAGACAAAACACTAATCAAGAAACACATTTTTGTCCAGCGAGGAGAGAATTCAAAAAAGAAAACTACATCTTTTTTTACCACATAACCTTCTTTATTTTTCTTCCACAACTTAAGGAAGATGAAAATCAAATCAATACAAAGAAACATGAAATGCAAATTAAACTGAGAAAAGGCATAAGATCTCATGCCTCATTAGAGTACAATAATACAAATTACAGAGAATACATAATTTACATTAAAATAAATAAAAAGAGAGCGAGTTTTTTCTTAAATTCAATTTCCTGAATGGCTAATTGGCTTAAGTCATGTTAGCCTTCTATACTGCTCCTGCAAATTCGAAGCCAATTTATAATGCTGGAGAGAGTTTGAGATTATATGCAGAGGAGACTGAACATGAACTTTCTTCGGTTAAATTAAAGTTACCGACCTCTATTACCGCCTCTCTGATTCCTTGGGAAGAGCAAGCGGCTTGAGGATGATTGGGATCGAGAAGAAGACGATGCGAAGTCGCTTGCATCCATATCTATAAACCGTATATGATGGCCTTGTCCTTGCCATGAATCTAGATCCAATACACCATTGCTCATATCATCATCATCTGAGCTGTAATCTTCTTCGTCATCTTCATCATAAGCAGCTCCATTACGAGGCTCTATGACATAATCTCCCAACACAACAGCACCTGGGATGGACGACATTATCGTGCTTATCACGTCTCTTCTGTCTCTTTCCCTCTCCAGTCTCTTCCATTTAGTCTCAAGAGCTGGATCAATAGCCCTAGGGCAAGCATGTGGGTGTTTCTCCTTCATGTGTTTCTTGAGCTTTTTGAAGTTCCCTACAAAGGAACAGTTCTCCTGCATGCAAGTCCTTCTCTTGGAGTTGAAATGCACCCGTGCGTCTTCCACAACAGTCCAACCTTTCACCTGACCTCTGCATAGAGGACACAGGAGCTGGGGCTGGTCTGAGTCTTCATTACCGTATGATTTCTTGTACTGGTCAAGGCAGTTGGCGAAACGGCTGCTTGTTGCGCACATGTAAGGACGACATCCTTTGTGATAGGAGGAGCACAGGAGAAGAACAGCGTTGTGTGGAGACTCCAAACATACTGGACAGGTGGAGCCTGCCCATTCTTTCTTGCAACATGACGGTGGTGATGGGTAAGGAGCAGCAATGCGAGCCCTACCATTCACTTTCTTGATTTTCCCCATTCGATCAGTAAATTCAAAACCTATTCAACACAAGAGACCATATGATTACAAACTGTACAGATTTTCAGAATAAGCACATTGTACACAATGCTATTTAGTGTAAGCTTTCTCCAGAGCAGGTTTTGGGCATAGATACGTGAAACATTGACCTATAACCTCCAGTTTTCGAAGAAAAACCAAATTTAAAACAACTTTTTTTATTGAAACATTTACTAAATAGCATACAGCCCCAAAATGCGAGGGTCTGCCCTTGCTTTCTTCAAAGTGGTGCAAGATGTTTAAGCCAATGAAACCATCAAAAACACAATAGAACATCTGTCAATTGTTAACTAACAAGCAACAATCATTACTATTCGAAGAACCATTGACACTGATCCAGATCCGGATCCGGATCCGAAAATCTGAGTTAGGCAAGTCATGCAGAAGGTACAAGATGACTACACTTTACTTCTAAGCAATAATAGAGTGAGCGTTAATCTATGGCAATAATCACAAGCAGAAACGCGACTAGATCCAGATCTGAAGTAGCAATTCCGGCAAATTTATATCAATAATTCATGCAAATTTAAACAGGCAAACGCATCAATGGTAACGCCGATTCTCGATCCATATATAAACGATCGGGACGAATCATACAGTTCAATGTTCGACATGATCATACAAAAAAAAATTGAATTCACTCCTAATCGAGAATCCTAATCGATAGATCTCTCTCCCGAAATGGAAGATCGGAGACTTCTACACAACCTTATCCACAAATTTCGAGAACGAGAAGGCGAAATTTCAAGAGTTTAATATATTGATGGATGCGTAGAAGGCGCGAGGTGTAAAAAGTACCGGAGATCAGCGGAGGTGATGACGGAGATTGGCGGAGGAGGAGAGAGAGCTTCGAGCTTCAAAGGATGTTTTTTCGAAAAATGGAAAAAAGCGATTGCTTCTATGAATTGACGTACGCAAGGAAAGGCAGAGAGAGACTATTTTGTTTTTAAAGTTGCGGTTTAGATTCCCAAATGTCGTCATTTTGACGCAACCGTTTTTCTCTTCCGAATTATTGTTTAGGAAAATGGCTCGCTAGTCGCTATACAATAATTAACGGCCCATGGATATATGGACGTGATGTTTAATATAGTGGGCCGCAAGCCCTTTTTGTTTCTTGTTACAATAGGCCTATAGTTCATTTCTTGACATCATGTTGTTCCATGAATTTTATATTAATTAAGCTGAATCTTTTTATCAAACTATTAACACATGAATTATGTTTATCTTTTTTTTTCCAATAAATATAAACTTCATATTTATTCAATTAGTTGATAAAAATTTCCATTATTTTATTTTCTAGTTTGATAAAGGGATACTAATGTAGACTAGATCAGTATCTTCTATTTCTTTTTAACTTAGTAGTATCTGTTTTCTTCTGATTTATAACTATTATTTTTGATTAACTTACATTGATAAATCTTGATTGGCCATCTTATTATTATTTTTCGTAAATCAGCAAAAGATTTTGATCACAAGAAGTAAATGCACAAGTAAATGTTAATATTTTGTCTAATTGAAGTGTTAGATCAAATATAAACTATAAATCATTTTTGAAACACACAATCATCCCACATGTCCTCATAGGTAACAAACATTTTAATTATCTCATCAGTCAATAACGTAACAATTGGCGATATATTAAAGCAAGCTATTCAGATTTATATATTTTACTAAGTTTTGCCATTTTTAAAACACTACACGGTAATTTCAACATCTTACAAGTAATGTTTAGGATAACATTATAAATAAATAATTATAATTAAATAACTGAAATTAACCTGGCCCCCTAATTATATATGCATTTAATCAAGCCACCTAAAATTCTATTTCAGTAACTTAGTTTGGCATCTTATTTTGTCCCCAATTAAATTAAAGCCAAAGCATTCTATATATAACGAGTTATAGTTTTGATTAGTGGGCTCATAGAGTCATTTTCATATTAATTGCACATGCAATTATTACATCCTCCTCCTTCTTAACCAATCAAAATTTCAGTTTTTGTTTTGTTTTGTCCTGTGATAGAGCAAATCCAATAAGAAGCAAACAGTCGTATCGTCGTAATCAAACCAAAATCAGAAAGTTAAAAACTAAAATAAGGATCAAAATGAACTTCTGAAAAAGAAAATGACCGATATCGCAATTTACTATAAAAAGAGGGATTATACAATAATAAATAAGAAAGGGAGGTAAAAGAAAGAAAAAAAAAGCATATCGGTACGCTTTACGAAAGAGTGGAATGAAGTAACGTGTTCGTATCTCGTGAGTCATCGAACGAGTTAAAACCCACCACGTGTCGAAACGGAGAAGGTGCACGAGTGCTACCCTACGCCTCACACCTCGCTATCATACACTCCAAATTAAAAAAAAAAAAGATGAACCGTTCCTCTGTTACCTGCAAATAACGCGGTGAAGGATCCGAAAGAACATGAACCAGAGAAACTTGAAGAAACCCTAATCTTAGCCACGCTTTTATCCATCATCATCATCCTCTTTGTATATCTTCTTCAATCGATTCGAATCTGAAATCGATACGGTGAGGAAGCTAGGGTTAGCAGGTTTAGGATTCGGGAAATTAGGGTTAGGGTTTTGATTATCTTCACGAAGAGGAAATTGAAGGGGGAGTTAGGGTTACGGTTTCATGGTCCGCCGCGCGGGAGTTTACGGTGGTGGTTTGTCTCGGTTATGAACGTTGACCAATGCCAGTGGCCGGAGAAGATGATGGGTAGGGGAGTGGACGGAGGTTGTGGTGCTGAGGAGAGGCCTTGTCGACCATCTCGTAGAGATTGCAAGAGCTTTGAGGAGGATAAGAGTTCGCCGGGAATCGATTTGTTAGCTCAGGCGAGTAAGCATCTCTCCGAGAGGTCTCCGTATGATGTTAATGAAGATGGTTCGACTGTTGGGGTGAGTGTGGGAACTTTACCCGTTGCGTTAGCTAATTTGCTGAACCAGAAGGATGATAAGAAGCGGCATAAGAAGTCTCACCATGGGGCTGAAACGAAGAAGAAGAAGTCTTCTAGGCAAGGGGAGAAGTTGAGAGCTGGGAGCATTTGGGTTGAGCATGAGGACTACTTTAGGCGCTTAGAGTTGCCTGATTTAGAAACTTTGTCAGATTTAGCGTCTCTACGGTCTTTATCTTCTCGAAGTTGCTTTTCAGTTCCATCTGTTGAAGATGAATCGGGTAATATACAACAGAGGGAAACTGATGCGAGTGCAAAGAATGAAGATGTTGTTAGTAAAGAGATATCTGAAGGAACATCGAAGAAAGAAGATGCTGGGCAACCAATGTGTGTTGACAATGTGGGGGATGAGATGTCATCTGGTTCAGACTATTCTGGTAGTTTAGAATGGATTTTAGGTTGCAGAAATAGGATTTTGTTGGCATCAGAAAGGCCATCCAAAAAGCGGAGGCGTCTTGGTAGTGATGCAGGTTTGGAGAAACTAGTGGTTACTGCCCCTTGCAGAGGGAATGCATTGTTATGTGATTTTTGCTGCATTGGTGGTGCCAAGGAACATCATAACCAGTTGATTGTTTGCACTTCCTGCAAAGCTACAGGTCATAAGAAATGCTATGGTGTGGTTGAAGATACAGATACGACTTGGTTGTGCTCCTGGTGTGAGCTGGAGAATGGTCGTAGTGATTCTGAAAGACCATGCTTGCTTTGTCCGAAAAAGGGTGGTATTCTGAAACCTGTTCTCTCAAAAACCGAGAATGGTGGGCCACAGAATTTTGCTCATCTGTTTTGCTCTTTGTGGATGCCTGAGGTGTACATAGAAGACTTGAATAAAATGGAGCCAATCTTGAATTTGCCTGGAATTAAAGAAACTCGCAGGAAGTTATTGTGTAACTTGTGCAAGGTGAAATCTGGTGCTTGCATTCGGTGTTGTAATGGTAGGTATTGTTTCTTTATGTGCATCCGGTCTACCTCTGACCATGGGTAATACTGATACTCTTCATGACATGTTCTGTTGAATAGTCTGGGTCTTTTCCTTAAGCTGCTGCATTCTTAGAAGTTGGAGCAACTTCACAATTCTACAAAAAGTATGCGTAGGACAAACAAATAGCACTACTGGTTGCTCAATCCCCTTAGAAAAAGCCTACCTTTCATCTTAAATTGGGGTTTATCTGCCTGTGCTACTGTGCTCGCAGTTGTAGTCTAGATCATTTTTAACTGGAATATGCTTTGTTGAAACTGTTCACCGTAGTAGAGCGTTAAGTATTTTATATCAGGCTACCTTCTTATGATTGCGTCTCCGATGAAACTAATCTAATATATTTTGTTCTTCCATGAATATTTTGCTGTGCTGGGTTGCCCTGCACACAGCTTGGAGCTAACTAAAATAAATAGGCAAATGTCTATGCTCCCCATGTTCTTACTTGATTTAGTTATCCAACTTTATGGCTGCATTCTACTTGTCACACTTTTCTTCGATTCTACATTCTACCCAGATGTGTTATTGATACTTCATTACAATCTCTTGATCATAGCAACATGCCGGACATCTTTTCATCCTATATGTGCAAGGGAGGCAGGGAATAGGCTAGAAATCTGGGGAAAACACGGGTGTGACACTGTAAGTTTCATTAATTACAGAACGATATCATAGATAGTAGTGATGTTTATTCTTTAACAATGTAAAAAAATTTGGTAGGTTGAACTGCGAGCTTTCTGCTCTAAGCATTCAGATATTCAAGAAAGTGGAAGGCCTATAGAGGGAGGAGATATTAATGCAGCTGATAGTCGTCCTCCTATATGTCATCTTCCATCAGAATCTGTAAGTGATCAGCCAAGTAATGATGAGATGGGAGTTGACGTAGGAACACCAGGTACACGTTCTGATATTTCGAGAAACAGTGAGTTGCGAGAACTGGAATCACCGCGTTCAGAACTTAACCTGTCTGCAACAGACATTGTCGAATCAGGGATTACTGGGAGAAGCACTGATGATGAAAATACTCAATCCGGGTCTCTTAGTTT
Source organism: Moricandia arvensis (assembly GCA_905132765.1). NCBI lineage: Eukaryota > Viridiplantae > Streptophyta > Magnoliopsida > Brassicales > Brassicaceae > Moricandia > Moricandia arvensis. The sequence goes on along the minus strand of CAJHQP010000198.1, from coordinate 116,218 downwards.
TGTATTGATTCTGAAAAAGGTGTGCATATACTAATATGTTAGACATCTGTACCTGTTGACTCTCTTGCTCATTGATTAACATTTTTTAGTTGATCGACCTGGGGAAAGTGAATGTGAAGGATGTGGCTGAGGAGATTGGGGTCAATCCTGAGGCTTTGAATGCCAAACTTATGGTAATGTGTAAAACTTCTCATATACCTGCTTAAAACGTCTGTGTTCTTATTGTGGGTATCTGTATATTGATTTCAAAGTTCTGCGTTACAGGATGGAGACTTGTTGCCTGAGCTACTAGGCAAGATAGTTAAATGGCTTGGCCAGCATGCACACATGGGTACTAGGAACAAAGGCGGAATTTTTAAAAGTACGAAACCAACTAGATCTGAGCGTCGGGAAGCTATCTGTACTGAAGGCATGGTGATGCTAGATTCTGACATCTTGAATCCGACATGTACCCCTGCTGAAAATTGTATCGGTAATGGTGTTGTGGTTGATGAAGCTAAAGCTAATAGGCCAGTTTTGAAAAATGAAAGCAGTGGGAATTTTCCATCAGATCATTCTTCAGAAGAACAGGTAATCTCCCATGGTTCTTATCACAAATAGTTGTTACTCGTTAGATATTTCACCAATGTTGAAACGTAGCTGCTGCAGTATTTTTGTTTCTATGCACAAGGCACTCGTGATGAGATTTTGGACATTTGTGCTTTGTTTCTCATATGCAGAAATCAGTAGTGCTTGATCAGGAAGGTCATCTTGGGAAAAGTTCAGTTAATCTTTCTGGTATGTTCTTATAAGTTTTGACTATTTCTTCGTGCATATCCCATGTATGATTTTCTTCATTTGTGTTATATAGCTGCGTAGAGAATTTCTATTGCGGAAGTTTCTTCATGGTCCAATGTTTATCACGCTTAATAGATAATCTTAGTTGATGGTAGCTTCTGCTCATCTTAATTTTGATTCGTTGCGTAGATGATCATCCCAGTTCATCTGGACTAATGGTGGAGAAGGCCTTTTCCACGAGGCCAGATAGTTCTCAAAGCCCTATTATCTTGGATCTCCTGTAAGCTTCAAAAAACATTTGGGAGATAGTCTCTGTTGTTCTCTTGGCTACATAATAATTCTGCCTACTATATCACTTTTTATTATGATGATTCAGTGATCATGAAGCATATCCTGGTTTCGATCCTCATCCTTATATCCTCAAAGAATTGTCAGAGATGGACAAGAGAAAGACCCTGAAAAGCAGCGAGAATTCTTATGCAGATAGGATGACAACCGAACCTGATGGTAAAGAATATATGATTATGCCACAGCTTTTAGGACATTTGGTAACATTATAATATTTAGCAGGCTCTGAAGAAGGAAGCAAACATCTGCAGGACTGCAGAGACACATTTTGGCAGTTAGCTAAAGCAAGGAAATTGGGCATACTGGATCTGTCTCCCAAAGATGAAGTGGAAGGAGAGCTTCTATATTATCAACTTCAGTTACTTAGAACCGCAGCTTCAAGAAAGCAACTATCGGGTGAATTTTTATCCCTTTGTTATTTGCATGACCCCAATTCTTCATTATATAATAGTTTCTGTCATATTATTCTAAAGCTGGTCCTTTTTCTCAGGCGATCTAGCCTACGAAGTAACCAAAAAGCTGCCCGTGGAGATTGATGAAGAGCATGAACGAAGATGGGATGATGTTTTGGTCAACAAATATTTCCATGATGTCAGGGAAGCAAGAAAGCAAAGTAGGAAAGAGAAAAGACACAAAGACGCCCAGGCTGTTCTAGCTGCTGCTACTGCTGCAGCAGCAACATCTTCTCGGAATACATCGCTCAGGAAAGATATGACCGAAGAACCTGCTCAACAAGAGGTTGTTGTTGCTAAGTTTTCAGTTTTCCCTCCATGCTTTATTTTTTTATGCCGTATTTTTTATTATTGTCGTTTTGCTGGTTATAAATCGGACAGATGAGTACTTCTAGACGTAAAGTTGGTGGCAACGATCACCTAGTGCCACAGACAAAGGAAACACTTTTAAAGATGCCTGTTTCCGGTTCACCATCTGAGAAGCGGTCTGATCATCGTACACCAGACTTTTCATCAGAAAAACCACGAAGTTGTGATATCTGCAGACGCTCTGAGACTATATGGAACCTCATTGTTGTGTGCTCTAGTTGCAAGGTGATAAGACATTACCTGTGAATTTTTTCTTATGTTTAACCAAGGCATGGTTTATCTTTTATAGGGACAGCTTTTATGCATGGTATTGCTATCTGATCATGCTCCGATTACAGGTTGCTGTTCACATGGATTGCTACAAATGTGCTAAAGAATCTGCTGGTCCTTGGTATTGTGAACTATGTGCGGAATCTACTGGTTCTTTCAATTTTTGGGAAAACCCGTCTTCGACTACAGAGTGCACTTTATGTGGCGGCACAACTGGGGCTTTTAGGAAAACCACAAATGGCCAGTGGGTACATGCATTTTGTGCGGAGGTGAAGTTTCCTTTATTCGCAGGGTCTTGTGTACTATATCCTGTGATGATCATTGCAAATTATTTGGTATTTAATTTCTTGCAGTGGTCTTTGGAATCAACCTTCAGAAGGGGGCAAATAAATCCTGTGCAGGGAATGGTGGGTTTATATTATTATAATGCAGAATCAGTATCATGTTTTAAAAATGCTAAAGCTTTAATATATGATGCTTTGTTAGGAGTCACTGGCCAAGAACACCAACACTTGTTGTGTATGCCAACGGATATATGGTGCATGCTTTAAGGTATTGACGCTTCCTTACTTTTTTTATCCGAAGACATCTAGCCTCAAGTATTGGGACAAAGAATGATCATAAGCTTATTTGTCACTTTGCAGTGTAGTTATGGTAACTGCCAAGCGACGTTTCACCCCACCTGTGCCAGAAGTGCTGGCTTTCATATGATTGGTGGTGGGAAACTTCCGCATAAGGCTTACTGTGAGAAGCACAGCTTGGAACAGAAGGCGAAGGTCTTAATTTTTCATCTCTTTAGTTTATGATGGTTCACTTGCTTCATATGGGTGCTTATATCTGTCTGACTCTGTTGACAGGCCGAATCTCAGAAGCATGGGGCTGAGGGGCTGAAAAGTCTCAAGCATTATAGGGTACGAGTTCCTAGCGAAGGCAAAATGATATTGTTCTGTTCTCTTTCTTACAATTTATTTTTTTATTCTTGGAATGTTTGCTATATCTCTTCCACAGGTTGAACTTGAGAGGTTACGACTTCTGTGCGAGCGGATAGTCAAGAGGGAGAAGTTAAAAGTAAGTTACCCTAAGTCTTCCTTTCATTAAAACAAAAAAATAAACAAATGGGCACTTGACCTTGTACTTATATATATATATATATATATATATTTGCAGCGAGAGCTGGCTATTTCCTCACATGAGATACTTGCTGCCAGAAGGGAACACGCTGCACGTTCATTACCACCAGTCCGTAATCCATTTTCTCTTCCAGAAGTTTCGTCGGACTCAGCTACAACATCAATAAAAGGTCAACCAGATAGTAATATATCTGGTAGTGAAGCAATACAGAGGTCAGATGATATCACCATTGACAGCACAGCCTCTGTTAAGCAGCAGCGCCGAGGCAAAGGTCCCATTTTAATGGACACTGATCAGAAAACAGACGATAGTGCTACTTCCAAGGGTCGGAGCAAAATATTCTCTGGGAAAACAGTTCCACGCAAACATTGTATAGTCTCGCCAAGTGTTTCAGAGGATGATGGAGATGAAGGATCAAAGCCCAAGAAGGTGAGAAGAATCTTTTTATCGTAAGTGTTAACATGCATTGTAAGTTGGACACTTTTTTTTTCTGCTCAACTCAGCTCATTCATTAGTCATCTTAATATCTTATATACACTTGTATAAACTGATGATAGCAGCATGTAGAAACCTTTGCCAAGGAGATTGTGATGACATCTGATGAAGCGTCTTTCAAGAATCGGCGGCTCCCAAAGGGCTACTTTTATATTCCTGTTGATTGCTTGCAAGAAGAAGACAAGCCAAGCAACGAGAAGGATGCTGACAAGTGAATCAACCACAAGGAATCTTCTTCTTCAGGGTGAGATCTATGCAAGCACATGGGGACGTCAGTTTTGGTTTGATGTACGCCCGTACCGGAAACGTTTCCGGCCATGGAAACGGCGGCACGAGGACAGCGTTGGGATATGTCCGAGAAGTTGGAGACGCAAACATTTATGGAAGACGCACGGACGATGAAAGCAATCAATGTAGATTATTTGTTTGGTTTTGCAAATTTGTATGCTCTGCTTATATAGTGATTGAATTGATTAGCAAGAGTGGTGAACCAAAAAAAAGAATTGATTAGCAAGAGTAGACTAAATAAAAAAAAGAATTAAAAAGGTGAAAATTTGTTAGTGTTTTAAATCTTTTTGATGATTGACTTATGTTTTATCTCTTTACTTCTAGCAAATTTTCATGCTCTTAATTATTTTCTATTTTTCCAGTACTGGATATCTTCCATTAACAATTTAAGCAACGTATATTTCTATTATTGTATGCATTTCTGTTTTTTCTAAAAGATTTCTAAGTCTTTCACTAAATAAATATATATATTTTTTGAGACACTCTAATCAAGCCACACACTTTCTTTTTTTGAACACTAGAAGAGCCTTTTGGGCACATATGTTAAAAACAAACAGTCTTCATTTAAAGTCCTTGATGTTTTTCTCCAGTATGAGATTTGTATACCTTTGGTTCTTTACAAAAATTGTCATCTCCTCTTAACAACAGTCAAAGTTGCTTTGTACTGAGAACTGATAAAAAGTTTTTATAGAAGAGCATTCCAAACAGCTTCTTCTCCTTCACTACACACTTCATGGACTATCTTCATTCTCTCTACCGACTTGCAAATACCACTGCAACTCCACTCGAATGACGCCACACATACATCTCCTGCCTCTGCCTTCCATCTACAATCTATGTGGTTGTAAATCAAAAAGGAAGATAACCCATCAGAAAACTACATGGACAAAGAAAAAGAGAGATTGCTTAAAGTTTTGTTTGATGTTGTAATTGAGCTTCACCTGGAGGAGTCCCACAACAGAAGTTTCTGTCATCAATATGTTCAACCTCAAGTCCAATGAACCATGACCCTAATGACACATCTTCATTTGCATACTTATGCAATATTGGCCTACATACAAAGTTTAAACCTTTTAGACCAAACCTAAGTTACTCGGTAATGAAGCTGGAAGGCTCTTTATGATGAGGTCACGTACTGATTGATGGATATGTATTTGGCTAGATCCTTGGAGATGGCATAGATCTGTCCTGTAGCATGTCGAAAGTACTTGTTACCTTCTTCTCCAAACTTCCAGTACTCAGGTTCATGGTACTTCACTGTCCTGCAACAGGTTTTTAATAATCTGATTCAACACTTCTCTTTCAAAAAAAAATCACCATAAAGATTAGGACAAATGAGAGATTACTTTTGAGCAAGAACAGGCCCTGATTTCATACAACCGATATAGACTCTTGGCTTTGAGCGGTGACGAGCAAGTGTGGAAGCAAGCATACCTGGAAGAGAAATCTTTAAACTCTCTTTTTGATTTGGTGCAGAGGTAAGAAAAGACTACAAGTTGTTTTTCTTTTTACCGAGATTTACGTGAACATCATCATCAACCTTGATATAGAACTCTGCATCCCATCTCGCTACTGCTGTTGAAAAGAATATTTTTGTTTTTGCTGAGAGTTCATGATATCCTTCAACATGCTCCTGCAAGCAAAATAAGAAAGACGTGAACCAAACTGTAACCTTCCTTGGGAGAGTTCAGTGTGGTCATTGTCGTCTCACCAGCCTAAGGAAGTCCTTGTGTTGAGCATCTTCTGAATCAATAGCTCTATCCAATATACTATTTGAAGTTGCACTGTGCCCAATCATGAACTTGATGACAATTCCTTTCTCTTTCTCTAGTTTATCTAGCTTCTCTCCTGTAACATATCCACACATTTTAACACTAGATTTGAGATTAAGGAGAGGAATCACTTAAAAACTGCAATATATACCTTGAGGCATCCATGTTCCTCGGAGTGAATCACGCCGTTTTCTACTGCTAAATGCAGTGTTGATTCCCATAACCATGAACACTTTCTTCTTTGGGTTTGCTCCAGTTAAAGACGAGCCATCAACGGTCTTTTGTGAGGTCCTGGTAGAAGAAGATAACTCCATTTGAAGCGTGGAAACTGACTTATCTAAAGACCTGTCAACACTCCAAAGAAAACACACACACAAAATAGAATATAGTCAGAGAAAAAAAGTACTATAACATATCAACAAAAAAAAAAAACTCAATTGGGCACTCACTGTATTGCTTGGTGAGTTTTCAAAACTTGGTCAATTACATCTTTTTCTTGTTTAGCTTTCTGCATTTGAGCAAAAATTTAAAATGAAGAAACACACAGAGCTAAAAAAAACCCTAATCTCTTTGACACTCACCATTCATAAGTAAAATTATTTATCCTTAAACTATGAATTAAATCACTAAATCATTAAGACATATTCCCTTGAACTAAAACTGAATAAAGAAACATACTTTCTTATGAGCACAATCGTCTGCTACAATTTGGAGTTCATGGTCACGGTGACGCTGTGAGATCAGCTGACTACCAGAATCAGAAGACGGCTCCCATGACCTGAAGCACACACAAAAGCAAAAACCCATCAACGAGAATCGAAGAAAGAAGTTGTAAAGGTGGGTTTCTGAGAAATAAAGGTGGAAGCTTTATGAGACCTTGAGGTGAAGATGGCTCCGAGTACGAAGAAGGAGATGCAGATGAATGGAACCCATTTGAGAGAGATGACTCTCCTTGGGACTTTGTGCTTCATCGTGGAGAGCTTGAAATGAGAGAGAGTGAGATCAGAGATTGCAGATTTATAGAGAGGAGAGATTATCGAAGAAAGTTTCAAGGAAAATTAAATTAGAAAGTTTCCAAATTATAGAAACTTTTATTACACTTTTTCTTTGGCTTTTGTAATGATCTTTCACACCTTCTAAAATGCCACGTCATTGAATTTTAAACAGAAAATAAATTAAATAATATATAAAGAATTGATTGTTATTAATTTGTGGAGGGACTCTTGTAACATGAACCAGACTTATTATACACGAATGTCACGAGAATTATGATTGAGATAATCGTGTGTACATGAACGATACTATTGTTTTAATTTAAAAAGATTTGTAAAATCAGTTAATAATATTAATAAAACGGAATTATTGGGAATTTTTGATAGGAAGTGCATGTCCATGAATGAACAATGATGTCGTATAATATATAGTGACGGAGACGAATTGTCAAAAAAGAAAAGACATTTTGAATTGAAAAGATTCAAAGTATGGTTAGGCAGAAGAAGAAGAAGAAGAATGCGTGTCGTCGTCGACCGTGTTGACTCACGTCGCAGATGCCGTGATGTGCGGTTTATGGGCCTGTCCCTTAGCTCATGGGCTTTGCTTGATTAAGAGTAGATTATAGTTCATTGATTATGAAAACTCTCTCACAAGAAACATGGATGTGGGCTGTGGAGAGATTTTAAATGACTAGAAAACTTTAATCATTAGAGGATTATATTAGTATTACTAGATCATCAGTTATTTTTGAAAGTTTAGTAATACTAAAGTTAATTATCATTGTTAAAATATTAAAAAAATGATTAAAAAACTCTTAAAAATATAAAAAGAGTAAAAAAGTACCATTGTGTTTAATATTTTAATTATACTCTAAAAATAAGTTTGATATATTAATGATTTTTTAGATTTATAAATTGTATGAATTTTCTGTCCAAGATTGCCATACAATTGGATTTTTAATTTTTAATTTTCAGTTTAAGTTGAACTGGAATTTGTTTCTCATAATTAACAAAAAAAAAAAGGAAATTACAAAATAATACTAATGACTTGCGGAGAAGGAAATAATAAGAAACGGAAAAAGTAAACATCTTTCCTTTTCGTGAAAGTTAACCCTAATTTTCCCACATCCCTCTCTTATATAAACAAACAAAACAAACAAAGGCACGCCTCTCTCTCTCGAATCTTCATCTTCATCTTCATCGCCTCCTCCGGTTCACAGGTACATCTCCAGATCCTTTTCTAGGGCGTATCTTTCAATCTTATTTGATTCTTAGAGATTGCTTTTTCGTAATCAATCATCTGTTTGTTTCTTAGCTAATGATTTTGATTGTTGAGTCTCGTAGATATTCGATTATATCCCGTAGGTTTCTCTCGAGGCTTACGAGAATTCTATAGAATTGATACCATAACACAGATCTATGTTTCTGTATTCTTATTTGGGAGGAAAGATTTGATCTTGTGATGCAGTTTTTCTCTAGATTTACATTCATAACCTCATTAGAATTTGTCTGATTCATTGGTTCCTTTCAGCTTTTTTGTTCACAGGAGTTAAAAAGTTTGCAGCTTTAAGACGTTTAAGTGGAAGAAGACTCGAAAAGTTTGAAGCTTTCTTTTATGTCTGACAAGATCTCACCCTTTTGCTATCTATCTGGTTGCTTGGAGAACACTATCCTACATCCAGAGCTCAGAACCACCACCACAAGCTCCTCCATCCGCATCTTCAAACCTGAGACTCCTCCTCTCTCTGACCACTTTCATTGATCAAACTCAAACATGGCTCTCCAGAACATTGGTGCTTCCAACCGTAACGATGCCTTTTACAGGTACAAGATGCCTAAGATGGTTACCAAGACTGAAGGCAAAGGTAACGGCATCAAGACCAACATTGTCAACAATGTTGAGATTGCAAAGGCCTTGGCGAGGCCTGCCTCTTACACGACCAAGTACTTTGGTTGTGAGCTTGGTGCGCAGTCTAAGTTTGATGAGAAGACTGGGACTTCGCTTGTGAATGGGGCTCATAGTACGTCTAAGCTTGCTTCTCTTTTGGAGGCGTTTATTAAGAGGTATGTTCAGTGTTATGGGTGTGGGAACCCTGAGACTGAGATTATTATTACAAAGAGTCAGATGGTGAATTTGAAGTGTGCTGCTTGTGGGTTTATCTCTGAGTGTGACATGAGGGATAAGCTGACTACGTTTATTCTGAAGAACCCACCGGAGGCGAAGAAGGGCGGGAAGGATAAGAAGGCTATGAGGAGAGCTGAGAAGGAGAGGCTTAAAGAAGGTGAAGCTGCTGATGAGGCGCAGAAGAAGCTTAAGAAGAAAGTGCCTTCTAATGGGAAGGGTGCTTCTTCTAAGGTGTCCAAGAACCATTCTTCTGATGAGGATATCAGCCCGAAGCATGATGAGGATGCTCATGAGGTGGATAATGATGAAGATGATGACGATGATGATGGTATTCAGTGGCAAACTGATACTTCCAGAGAAGCTGCTGAGAAGAGAATGAAGGAACAGTTGAGTGCTGCAACTGCTGAGATGGTGATGCTCTCTGTATTAGAAGACGAGGAGAAGAAGAAGTCGTCCAAGACCAAAGAGAATGGAGATCTCAAGAAGAGTCTCGTGCAGGAGATGAAAGAGTATCTGAAGAAAGGTTTACCGATAAGCCAGCTCAAAGCTTTCATCTCCTCCCTCTCTGAGCCTCCTCAAGATGTCATGGACGCATTCTTCAACGCTCTCTTTGATGATGTGGTTAAAGAATTTGCTGAAGAAGTGACAAAGAAGAAGAAGTACTTAGTGGCTGCAACGCAAGAGGATGGATCACAGATGCGTCTGCTCAACTCTATCGGATCATTCTTTGGAAAGAAAGGTGAGGGAGAGGTTGCTAAAGAGGTGGCTCATGTTCTTAAGGCATTGTACGACGAAGACATCGTTGAGGAAGAGTTTGTGTTGGAATGGTACCAAAAGGGTCTGACCGGAGTTGACAAGAGCTCGCCAGTTTGGAAGAACGTGAAGCCTTTTGTGGTGTGGCTAGAGAGCGCTGAGTCTGAGTCTGAAGGGGAGGCTTGAAGAGTTTCTTTTGCTATGTGACTGTTTTTTCTTAAAATGTTATTTCGTTTTTCAGAATTATTAAAACGCATTTTGGTTTTCAAAAATACTTATCAGAACAAATTGCTTCTTGTCTTTGTTTGGTTCTAATAATTATGGTGTTTTAATTGTGTTTGTGAGGTTTTGAATTGGTTTAGGGAGGAGTGTTAGTACCATTCCGGTTAAGGTGTTTTGAGATTCTTTAGATGCAGAGATCTAGTAGTGGCTGGTTTGAGACTTCACTAAACAGTCATTAATAACATAAGCAAACACAACATTTTAATAGCTTGGATTAGTAACAGGTTCATTTTTAATAGCTTGGATTAGTAACAGGTTCAAGAGATATACTACAAGCTACTATCTATGTTTTATTTTAATTGTAGTTTTAGGATTTTAGACAAAAATTTTAAAAAATATTTAATTTTATATATTTTCAAAAAAAAAATTATTTTTTATTAATCTAATCAAATTTTAAAAAAATAAAAAAAATGAATAATATATAAATTTAATAAATTTTGAATTGAAATCATAAAAAGATATTTATTTTTTTACTTGAATGCATCTTTTTTTCTGTTTAAATTTGAATGCATCTTTTTTTTTTGTTTAAACTTGAATGCATCTTCCTCTTTATGAAGACACATGTCGTCGCATTATTGATTGTTTTTATTTGAAATATTTATTGTAGTGTTTTCATTGTTTTGTCCCGACATGTACGTATATAGTACTGTTTATACTATTTGTTTGCAAACCGTAGGACGATGATTTTATTGACGTTACGTTGATTGGACAGATTTTTAGTGAAAAAGTACCACCACCACGGCTGAGTTTTGTCCTGATTTCAACTTTATTTGATTTTATCTTCTTTTCTTTTACACGAAAAAAAGGAATTGTAATACAAAATGGTTTATATTGCGATCAAGAGACTATTTGATAATGTTTAATGGTCATTGACTCTAAATTGTCATTGTCGTTATTACTTTAGCTCGTTTTACTTTCTTAATATCGTAACCTTGATGTGATAGTGGGCCGTATATTAAAAAAAGCTCGAAGCCTGAAGAAACAGAAACAGGCCCGTTTGAACGGAACTTAATAAATTCCGTTGTTTTTATGTTTTTAATAAAATTAAAAAGCAGACTCCTTTATGTGCCGTCGAAAACATTTAAGGTTAAATAAATGAATAATCTGTAAAACCACAACAAACATTCCCCCACGCGCCAACGGAATAACCAATAAGATCCTTTTTGGTTCTTTTTATTTATTTAGATGTTTGTTTAGATATTTTCTAGAAGTTAATATGTGTTTTAATAGTATAGATATGTTGAAATGAACATTTTTTTTTGTTTAACCCGGAGGGATTTAAACTTCTATGGGATTAATCCCTCGGTGCGAGACAACCCATTTGGTACTATGGGGAATTAGATATCCTAATTACCTGGCCAGCGAATCGAATATGCGGAGAGCGTATTGAGTGATACCCTCAACTACCTCTAAACCAACTCGGTTGGTTTTGAAATGAACATTTAAATTAAAGTAAAATTAGTAGAGTTCCAATTATTGGTCTAGTTAGCTAGAATTGTAAATGTGCATTCAACCAGGATTCAACATTGTAGCAATATGTCTATATAAGTTGTCACTCAACATTATATAAAGACTTAACCAATCATACTCAAAATAATGTAAAATAACAAATACAATAAATTTAAAGAATGGCAACAATTTAGCCACACGCAACTTCCTAATATATTTGACTTCGCAGTTTACACAAGCTAATTTTGTTTGCTTCATTTTAAGTATTAAAATATTTTTTAAAATGGGGCTTAACCACTAAGAAGATAATTAACGATTAAATTAAGACAACTTACAGTTATAACCTTACAAAATGAAAAGAAAACGAGAATGCACTATACTTAAAATTCAATTCCTCCCAAATGCAAAGCTTCCCCCCCCCCTTGTTTTTTTTAGTAAAACTGAGAAAGAACTCTAACAATTCAGAAAATAATCCATTTAAAAATGCAATAAACATATCAATGGAAGTGTTCGTTAACATATTTAGTTTGAATATTTAGATATCTTTTGTTGTTATCAGGTTTTGAAAGTTTAAAGCAAGACAATTTGGAAATTGCAACCTGATCAAATAAGTAAGATAAAGTTAAATCTAATTCATTTGGATGTATCTTAGATTTTGTGGAAAGAAAAAAATATTCTTCTAGAAACCAATAAAAAACAGCGTAAAACATCAGCTAAATACAAAACTAATATTGACAATAAACAATGTAATGTTATCTAATATCAGAAAAAATACATCTATCTCCTAAAAACATGAAAAATGGTTTTACCGCCAGACAAAATAATGTGAGAGAATTGACATTGCATTTTCAATGTAATCTTCCTAAATAAAAACTTGTTTTTTAATTAGGTAAATTCTTATGTGTAGCCTATAAATGCAAGCACAAACATGGTTGAATGGTATATCAAACCATTATTTAAACTTCTGTAATCAATTAATGAATCTGCAGAAAATATTCCATATATTACTCACTCGTAGATAATTATTACGATTACTCTACAAAATTATTAGCGGTCTTTAATAATTCGTTTTTTTTAATTTACTTCTAGAAGGAAGATACAAAGATAGAGTAGGACATCATTAAGTAATGAAATATGCTTAATAAATAAATAGAGAAATTAATAAAAAAAAACAGAATGAGATCCACGCGCGATCGGACGGTTGAAAAGAGCAGTCAAGTTTGTTGTACGAATGGCAAAACCGTAAAATCAAAGGAAAATCCCCGTAGCAACGGCGTAACAGTAAATCTATTCTCTCTCTCTCTCTCTCTCCCTATCCCTTCGTTCCCGTTTCCATTATCCTCTCTCTCTCTAAACTCTTTCTCTCTCTAAACTCTGTCTCAGACATACACAGTCGCTTCCTCTCTCTCTCTCTCTCTCTATAACCACCTCCTAACCTCATCGCTGACTTTCTCTCAACCGCCAATGTCACCACCGTCGGCAACCGCCGACATCCACCGCCACATCGACCCTAAGATCTGGCGCGCCTGCGCCGGAGCCTCCGTCCAGATCCCCACGCTCTTCTCCAGGGTTTACTATTACCCGCAAGGACACGTGGAGCACTGTTGCCCTTCCTCCACCACCATCTCCTCCTCCGCCGCCGCTACTTCTCCGATCCCCTGCGTCGTCTCCTCCGTCAACCTCCTCGCGGATCCGATCACCGACGAGGTCTTCGCTCACCTCACTCTCCACCCCGTGGCTCAGGATCAGTTCCAGTTCCAGTTTCAGCAACCTCCCTCTCGATTCGCGAGGTCCGACGAAGAGGATGATGAGAACGAGAAGGTGACCACGTTCGCGAAGGTCCTCACTGCGTCTGACGCTAACAACGGAGGAGGATTCTCCGTCCCGCGCTACTGCGCGGACTCCGTCTTCCCTCCACTCGATTTCCAGGCCGATCCTCCGGTTCAGAAGCTATTCATCACCGATATACACGGAGTCGTGTGGGACTTCCGTCATATCTACCGCGGTACGCCGAGGAGACACCTGTTAACCACTGGGTGGAGCAAGTTCGTGAACAACAAGAAGCTAATCGCTGGAGATTCGGTTGTTTTCATGAGGAAATCTGTTCACGAGATGTTTATAGGTGTGAGGAGATCTCCGAGCTCTAACAGCGGCGGAGGAAGCTACAACTACGGCGGTAGCGGGGATGAGTATTACCCCGAGTATTACGGTGGCGGAGTTAAGGTGGAAGACGGTGGAGAGAAGAAAGGGTTTCGGAGAGTTGGGAACGGGAAGCTGACGGCGGAGGCGGTTACGGAGGCGATAGGGAAAGCTTCGAAGGGTGTGCCGTTCGAGGTTGTGTATTATCCGACGGCGGGGTGGTGTGACTTCGTGGTGAGAGCTGAAGACGTTGAGGCCTCGGTGAATGTTTACTGGAGTCCTGGAACTAGAGTTAAGATGGCTATGGAGACGGAGGATTCTTCGAGGATCACGTGGTTTCAGGGCATCGTCTCCGCCACGTTTCAAGAGACATGGAAACAGCTTCAGGTATATACATTGTTACTGTGTTGTGAGTTCTTGAATTGATAGTTTCATACGAATATGAATGGAAGCTTGTTTCTTTGCTTGTGAGCTTTGAGCAGATTACATGGGATGAACCTGAGATTCTGCAGAACTTGAAGAGGGTGAATCCTTGGCAGGTGGAGGTCGTTGCGAGTTCGACTCAGCTTTACGCCGCTTACCCTCCAACAAAGAGGTCGAAGTATCCACATGGAGGAAGTGGGTTCTTGAGTGGAGAAGAAGGAGAGATGATCTATTCAGGAAGAGGACAAGCTATGGATCCAAATCCTTACATGTACTCGTATACTACAGTTCCTGCTGGCATGCAGGGAGCCAGGCATTATGAATTTGGGTCTTACAACTCAACCGGATTCATTGGAGAGAACCCTCCTTATAACTTCTTTAGTCCTCTTCCCGGTTTGGGAAGAGTCTCGACTCAGATGATGAACTTTGGCAGTGAGAAATCAGATGACTTGTCGCCTAATAGTAATACCACTAATGTTTCCTCTGCTGCGAATGACGCAGCTGGGAACCGAGGCATTAGTTTTCAGCTGTTTGGGAAGGTGATAAACGTGCAGGAGAATGCTGAGAGCGGTGTTGATGAGTCTAGCTTGTGTGAAGAGGATGGAAGCAAAGAGTCAAGTGACAATGAAGTTCCGAATGAGACTCAGTTTCAGGGTCATGGAGGAAGGTGAAGAGTGTTAGAGTGCCTGTAAGATTCCTACAGACACAGAGGTAATAGCTTGCAAAGGTATTTTGATCAATCTATTGACTCATATGAGGTTTTGCATTTTGAAACTGTTTGATCATTACAATCCATGTACGTTTTGTCTGTACTATTTTTACCCATTGTTGGTCTTCCTCATTCATTGCAAGGGACACATATAATAAGGATCATTTGACAGTCTCTGAACAATACACATGGAATTCATTTTACGGTTCTTTGCTTTACTTCATAAGGCATTGTGTGACTCTGTTACAGTTTTGATCTTAAAAAAAAAAAGAAGCTGGAGCTACTTTTCTCCACTATAATGCTGAAGATGAGATCTTTTTTTTTTTCAGTCATTGATTTTTTGTGTTTTGTTTGCGTCAATGTTTGTTGACAGGTGAAGTGAAGGAAGGGAATGTTTGGAATCTGTACGTCCAAAGTAGTAGCGGTTGGTTGGTTGGTTGGTAATAGTATAAAAAAAAGTTATCTATCCGGTTTTTCTTTTCTTTGCCTTTTGACTTTGGATTTTATGTTTGCCACGTGGCTTGGCAATCTTGTTTTTTTTTTTTTTTTACTGATTTTTCTGAGACACATTTTGGAGGAACATCTCGCTCTCTCCTAATCGTTTACATTATTTTATTGGGGGTTAAAATGTCTTATGGTTGATTCTTTTTTAACCATTTTATATGGAGTAATAGTAATTAAGATTGTTATGGAGTAAGAAACAGATCGATCCATTAACATGCCTATGCTCTGAGCCTAATGAAAGCATATCTAAGCTAACGTCGCCAACCAGGGACTATTATTAATAAATGTCCTTTGGGCAGAGTAATAGTAATAAACTGCCCTTTTCGGAGTCTTACTAACTTAAAAACTTTGTAACCCATTTATTATAGTATATAGCAAGCTCCTATTTGTCAATAAATTAGGTTTGGCTTTTAGATTAGGAAAATGAATCAAGTAGATCGGTTTGATTAGCAAATTACACTTTCTATAGGCGGCCGATGACTAGCGACATTGAATATTTTTCGGGAACCAAGTGGATACGTTTTTAATACACTCTCTGCACCCACTCAACATTAGCTATATTATGTTTTGATTTGGTAAAGTTAGATCAACCGAATAACATGTTTTATTTTGGTCTTATTACGGGTCATTGATTGTCTTGTCTGAGAGTGTCACGAACTGGGTGGATCTTCAAATTTTAATTTCCTTAATTGGTCACAGCATGATAGAATAAGCCATTCCTGGAAACTTAGCTGTAACGCAGAATTGAAAAAAAAATAATACAAGGACAAGAAAAAGGAGATTTAAAATAATTAGTTATCAGAGAAGGAAACACAAATAATTCATGCATGCAGACCAACAACCAAATCAATGCAAAAAAAAAAAGAAGAGGGAAAGTGATTCTGACTCTTCAATCATAGTCTCTGGGTTAAATTAATAAATAAATAGACAAAAAATGTATTTATTCGGTATAAAAATATGTTAAACTAAAAAACAGACTGAAAGAGATATATAAACTGAGGTTGTATGGACTCCGTTTCTACGACTATGAACTACTACTACGGATGGTTCCCATTTGATTACGATGCTAAGCAGCCTTGATTAGTTGTGTAATGGGCCTTATCTCATGCACTTGGGAACTTGGTGTTTTTACGATTTTTTTTTGTAAAGTCTTATTTTTCTAATTCTCATAAGCTCACTGTTGTATGAATGTTCATACCGATCTATTGTATCGTGAGAGGGGCAAGAGTACTAACACTTTGAATTATGTAGAGAGAGAGCACTGCTAATCATTTGAAGTATGGAGTCTCATAAAAAAACAAAAAACTTCATTATACAAAAGAAGAGCACGAGATGTTTTGTTGTTTTTTCTTTCACTTTCTCTCTCAATCTTCAAGTCAAATCAAATGAACCGTCAGGTTTTAGAATCATTTGCTGTTTTCTCATTTTTATTACCGTCCCTTCTGCAACTCTCTTCCGTATGGACAACTCTCTTTTCCAGTCAAAAGCAACAAAAAAGTACAGAAAAACAGTCAAACGTTTCATCTTACCTGTACAATAGTACAAGTCTATCTGGTAATAACAACATACATGTCTTATTGAGTTTAATATACTTTTATTTTCTTTTCTTCACATTTCAACTTTAATACAAGGGCTTCATTCTGTAAGCATCGTATTAACTTCATCTTAAAAAGACATAGATATACATTTATTAATTATAGATAAAAACAATAAACACAGCTGGTTATACAGTTTTTGATAATACAAAATTTATATAAAATATAAACAATCACATTTTAAAACAATAAAATATTTTTATAATATCTTAGATTCAAAATGGAAGAAGTATGTTCTTACAAAGTTTGACATACTATTGTTTGTTTTGTTTTTTCTTACATTTCAACTTTAGCACAAGGGTTTAATTTTGTAAGCTTAATGTTTGGACTTTTTAATATATAAGAACCTCAGAAAAGGTTTTATAAAAACACATAAACTTCATAGATATTATGAAAACAAATTTAAAACAGAGCAGAAGATTAACATTTTGATTCATCTAAACCCCTAAAACCTTTGTGGTGTGTGTGTGTGTGTGTTTTATTTTACCTGTGGCTACAAAAAGCCAAAAGCATTTTTCTACCATCAACAATCTCATCAAACAAATCATCAATCTCAGCAACAACACTCTCTGTTCCATTCCTTAAACTCCCAACACTCACTTTCAAACTCTCCACTCTCTCCCTAAACCCTCTCTCCACCTCCTCCTCCTCTCTCCCACCACCGCCGCACCACCGCCTCTCAAGCTCTGTTTTGAGCTCCTCCACCGCCGTCTTGCTCCTCCTATACTCATACATCATCACCCCTCTCTTCACCCCCGTCCTCTCCATCTCCGCCGCCACTCTCTGCTTCAACCTCACCATCGCCGTCGCCGTCATCGTCACCGTCGCCGTCGCCGTCGTGTCCCCGGGGATGGAGTAAACAAGGCCTTGCGTTAAGATCGTGAGAAACAGAGTGTTCATGTTCTTCATCGTGTTCATCACTCCTCTGAACCCGCTGAACCCGTTCTGTATCTTCGACGACGTCTCCATCGTCGCCGTCACTTGCTCCGACCAAAAGGGAAACCTTTGAACACGGTTCTCCATTAAAGCTCTGTTCTCTTCCTCTATCCCCACCGCTTCTCTCCTACATCCACTTATCGCTCGCATCACCTGTAACCCACTTTCATAATCAGACAAAGTTTCAAACTTTACTCGAAAAGATTCGATCTTTTTAACAAAAACCTGACGGTGGTTGTGGTGGTGGTGGCCGTCGAGAGTGGACGTTAAGGAAATCGCGGCGGAGCAGAAGCTTTCCATGGAGGTGAGAGAGGATTTGATGACGTGGCAGACGTCCCAGAGCTTGGAGGTTTCGTCCATGTAGTCGTCGAGCCACTTGTCACCGACAGGGAGGTTGAGTTTTTGGACAAGAAGTGTGAGGTGAGAGTGAGAGGTTCTGAGGAGACAGATCACTCTTTGCAGGAACTGAAGAGACATGAAGCTGTTTGAGAGATAAACCCTTTCGAGATCTTCCATTGATTTGTTTAGAAAGGTGTAGAATCCGTTTACTGAGTTTGTACAAGAAGAATCCATTGGTTGGTGAACACACAGAACCTTTAAAAGATTTGGTTTTTGTGTTTTTTTGTTTGTGTGCGTTGTGTGTTTTGATGAGTCTATGGAGGGAAAATTGTGAAGGAGAGAGTTTGAAGGTTATACAGAGATAGATGTGTGTGTGAATGTATATGTAATAGATGAATAAGAAGAAGAAGAATCAGAGATTTTGTGAGGATGAAAGTGATTGTTTGGAGCAATGATGGTTTGTTTCTAATAGAGGAGGAAATGGATCATTGGTATTTGATAGTGTTTTTTTTTTTGTAACTGGCTTTTTGATACTATTAATATCTTTTTACTGAATTTCTTATGTAAAGAAGAATAAAATAAACTTGAAATCTGGCATAGTACAAAATTAAAGGCAAATTGAGGACTTTTGGAAGAAAATAAAGAAAGTAGATTATAGTTTTCAGGGAAAATAAATATAAAACATGATGTTTCCATGTAATCCATATAAGTTGTCATCTATAAATTTGAGACAGAAATAAAATCTGAATAGAATTTGTCTTTCTAGAAGCTGCTCATTAGCTTGATTCTTTGTAGTTTGTACGAATAAAATCTCTAGTAATTGATGGTTAATATTAAAGGGTAAATATAATAATGATCATGACTAATAATCAAATATTAGTGATTTAGTATATGAGCTAACGTCTTCTACGAGGGCATCTAATACCATTTCATGCTTTACTAGTTATGCACTAAGTTGATTGATTACAAAGCCAAGTTTTTTATCAGGTATTATAAATACAATATTATGGTTTCTGGTTAAACATAACATGCAACATGACTATTCTAGTTCTTTACAAATACAAGTTTTTTGAACCATGACCACAACATGCAACATGACTATTCTAGTTCTTTACCACTAGTCCATCTCATTTGGTGGTTCATTTTGTCTAGTTTCATGCACACCATTCTTTTAAGGACTTGTTGTGGTTTGTTTGAAATACAGAATATACAATGTTTTAAATAATAGGTGTGTACATTCCCTAAGTTGCTTTGTAATATACCATCACTTAATACAAATCTAATAAAGTAAATTTTGATTAGTCATCTGATGCTTTTGTATTAATATGATAATGGCTCAATGTATCGAGATAGGTCATTGCATAACAATTAGATTCGAGCATACTAATAATAATGTATTGTAGCTAACGTATACAGAGAATGAAATCAAGTTCGTACCTCGAAAGTGGCATTTCGGACCCATACAACGGCGGATACCAAGAAAAGAAATACTATACTAACATTGACGCAGTTGAATATTTAATAAAAACATTTTGTAGATAAGATAAAATTAATTAAAATGCAAAAGGGTTATACATATGTTGCAAGCTAAGCAGTACATATGTTGCTTTATTCCCGTTATCAAGCCGGCGCCTATTATATACTCATTTGTATTTTTAAAATTCCATTCGTACACTCTTTTTCCAAACCACCAATAAATATCAATATTATTGCAATCATGATGAATAAAATAAGTAGTCTTTCTGTTAATTATGAAATAAGTATCTTCATATCGTGAAATAGAAGAAATCATAGGGGCTAAAACTTTAAAAGAAAATCCAACAAATTTTAGTGTATCTCATCTATATATCCATGTAAATTAAAAGAGAAATGATCATATAATAGAATCATCATTACGATACAAAAAATGAAAACGTTCATGTATGATGTATCCATATAATCACTAATTTATACGTAAAATGGAAATGGATACCATATAATCAGTCTCGGCCATGCTATTACGGCTACGGTAAAGATATATTATCTATTTAAATCATTGAAACAAGAATATATAATTATTTGGTCAACAAATAGTGATTATTAGTTTAAAAAAAAACAAAAACAAATAGTGACTACATTTTTGTCCAAAAAAAAGAGAATAATTAGTGACTACATGTTGATGATTTGCACATGTATTAAACATTGCATGTATTTGCGGATGAGTGTACACATCAAATCTCGTGGTAGACGGGACCATCATATCTAATGGAAGCGTCGGGCGCTTCAATAATCTCCGATTACTCTTGTTTTTTTCTTCGTTTATTTTATACAATTCTGTCACATTTTCAATATATATTGTTTTTTTTTCTCTCACAATTTGTCTATGTTATAGACGTGAAAGACAAACTTATTAATATTCTTTTGTTTTCTTTTCGTTTATGGAAAAACGAAACAGACAAAATGAATACTATTCAACAAATGAATCCAAAACTCAATCTATCAGAAGTAAAATCCAAAGAAAATTCACGAACAATCTAGAAGATGGTATATTATTGGTAGGAAGACTTGTATATAATAATAAATAAATAGTATGAAAATGTTACAATATAGATGTATGTATGCTTAACTATATGAGTGTATTATTATCGACATAGCCTTAGAGAGTAATTAAGATATTGTTTGCGAGAATGTTTCGTTTTCTCAGTAATGGCTTAAGATAAGGAAACAACTGTTTTGGTCCATACTCCTTCGCTTTCCGTCTTACCATTTTGAAATTAACCTTCCTATTTCTCCACTTCATTGTCCCATTTAATTTCTGTTGAGAATGATTATTCTATGATTTATTGGTTTGAGTCTTTATATATAGTTGCAGAGTTATTGCTAAATGTAAATGTTTTAAATTCTGAACGCTAAAGATAATTTTTTTGAAAAGAAAAATAGAAAAATAAAAGACTGTAAAGTGTTTTTTTTTGTAGAGTCGTCTACGCTTTTGTTAATCTCGATGAGAACATAAGAATAGAATAACAACGGTGTGTTACTGTTATAAAACTTTTAATTGTGTTATACCCGTTTTATCTAGACCAGAGTGGACACACTATTTATTAAGCAAGGTCAAAAGAACCTTTAACAAATGTCACAAATCAAGTAAGGTGAAAAGAAAGGCGATTAAATTAATAAAATAATTAATTTTCTACTTGATCACTAATCCTCTAATCGGACGGTGGAGATAAATGGAAGAGTTGATTTATTAGAGGGTCAAGAGCCTGCCACCTAGGATAATTAAGTCATGATTAACCCTAAAAAGTTCATTAAGAATTCTTATTATTATTATTATTATTTTTAAATAAAAAATAAAAATTTAAAATGAAACAATCGCGGACCGACACGTGTCATTGAGGTCAGCACAAGAATCTAATCAAAGTGAACTCTTAATTAAAGAATTTAAGAGCTTGTCTCTTAATTTTTTTTATGAAACCTTTCTTTTAAGAACTCTCTTAAGATTTTCTATTAATCATGCTCTTAGGTTGCCTAATTATATATTTTTGTTAATGAAAAAGTAAAAGTTATCAGAGCCGAAATTAGGATGCAAAGGTATATGCTATTTGAACGTTAAATGGTAGAGATCTGTGGTTGAGATATTCCATTTTTTTCGTGTATATCATTGATGCACATTAAATTGTAGTTTTTTAAATATATCTTTATAGTGTGGTCCAAATTATCGATATCAAAGATTAATATAGTAAGAAGAACTAAAAGAAAGGATGATTGAGTAGGAGCGTTATACTTATACATTAAACATGACAACATTGACAAGTACTTTATGTGTTATACATATACATGTATATATGAGGACCAAATAAATTTAGAATTTTGTTTCAAAAATGTAAGAATTTTAACTGTTTTTCTTTCTTTTGTGCAAAAACTTAAAATCTGAAATAAGAAGAGTTTTAAAATTGTTGGTTTGAGGGTTAATCCCAAAAAAAAAGGCACACTTGAAATAAAGCTGACAAACTAAATTCCCCCAACAACCGTCTGTTCCATTTCTGCCTACATTCATCTTAACCGGATAAAGTTATAAAGTCAACTGCTTACAAAAATAATTGGTTATTCGTTTTTCTCTCCACGCCAATTTATAGCCAAGTTGCAAAAAGAAAGTTAAAAGGTTAGTTCTAATGAACAAACTAAATCACATATGGCTATAACTAAGGTGAATCTGCTTGAAGTGACTTATACATTTTATAAAGTACAACAAAAGGAATATTTATATTAGCTGTGTTATGGTAAAATGCATATTTAGTGAGGAGGATAGGATTAATAAAAACCAATAGTGATGTAGGCAGTTGAGTAGGTTAATGAGAATCAGGACCACAGTATGGGCTTCCTTCTGCTATTATGTCTGTGTTTTAATATGATGTGTAACATTCTCAGTTCTACTTTTTTTCTTTTCCTAAAATCAATTTTAGTGACCCTGTCTCTATCTCTCTACCTGTGTCAAGGTCGGCCCTTTTCTTCTCATTTTACTACACCCACAAAGTCACACCTATTTAACATCATCATCACTCTTCCTCCTAAAGCATATTAAAAAGTATACATTTTAAGTAAAAAAGAAGCTGAATATTTATACATACTGGTGTGTCATGTGTGCGTAGGTATGATGTGGATTGTGTTAAGTTTATGTAAGCCACTTATGCGGCTACTGGGTCCTCATATGGGACCTAACTTGGTAGACTTTAGTATTCACATTCATAGTATCAACTAAGAACCAATGCAATCGTTTCATTACAAGTCTTACCTTCTTATCCATTTAAGGCTGTGTCACAAAAGTGGCGAGTACGTGACTAAGGGTAATAGTATGAGAGTTTTGGTGCTATTATATGCAATTATCTAAGCATGGGAGGGAGTACAAAGGAGTTACCTGGTCATGTTTAAGTGCAGACGAGCGTGCAGAGGTCTTGTGTCCTGGCTTGTGATATGTTGGTGTAAGGAAATATTCGGAACTTTCCATTGGCCATACACGTTAGTGTTAGCTGAGCGTCACTCACCATTGTCTATTAAATTCACATATATTGAGCTAGAATCAGTGTCACACAAAGATTTAAGGTTTAGATGATATATACCTCGCAGGAAGTAGTCATGTCGCTGCAGCTCCATTTCCTGGTTGGGACACAGTCAATATAGCGACACCAATTGCAGTAGCGGTTGAGATTAATCCCCCAGCACCCTGCTATCAGAAGGCCAGCAAGTCTGAAAAAAGAGAGACAAAGATGGATAAGCTTATTCATGCCACAAGAACGCAAAGAGATAGAGCAAGATGATAAAGAGACTAAGGGAAATTCTCACATTCCACAAAACAAGACCAGACATACAATCCTTAACACCGGTCTGTCAAACATTTCTTTAAGCCTTGTGGAACTTCTCATATCATCTTCAAACAATTTTCCCTTGTGAGGTGGAGGTTCTTGTCTCAGCTGTGGGGTAAATAGCAACACAAATCCAAGAAGGAATCCTGATATGAAACCACCAATATTCGCAAAGTTGTCAATGTGAGGAAGAAAGCCGATCAGGAAATTGACTGTGGAGATAGTGATTATTATCACTAATGCTGAAACCTGTAGCAAGCAAGCAAGCAAACATAGCAAACACAATCAGAAAAAAGTTATAGATAAGAAGGCATTCAGGGACGAAGAAATCCTTGACCTTGGAGGTGTATAGATTCCAGTTCCTTGCAAGTGCAGAAAGCATAGCTCCAATCAATCCAAAGAAAGCAGCACCAGAACAGATTGATGGGATGTTCCGAACAAACAACACAGCAAACAGACTACCAACAATGCCAGAGAGGAAGTATATTACTGCAATCCTGACTATAGAACCAAAGCAAAAACAATTATAAAACAGATTAGATGAGGTAACTAAAGTGAATAAGTGGACTTTTACATGGTCCATATCGCTGCTCCATGAATATCCCCACGAAAATCAAGCTCCCAAGATTAATCAAAAGATGAAACAATCCGCTGTGCAACCATGGAGATGTCAAAACACGCCAAATCTCATGATTCTCAACCAGAGCATTCCAGTAAAGACCTCCCATGTGTTCAAAGCTGCAAAACTCACAGTGAGAATATGAAGCACAGAGCTTGATAAACACTCATTGGAAGCAACAAACCGACCTATAGGCTTCTTTCAATTTGCTAAAAACTATAGATCTATCTAAGAAGAAGCAGCACTACGATATATATCTTAGATTCGATTGCTTCATCAAACAGAATGTAGCAACAAGCAGATCCACACAAATCAAACACTATAGATCTAATAAGAAGCAAGACTACGATCTGTATCTTAGGTTCGATTGATTCATCAAACAGAACGTAGCAACAAGCAGATCTACACAAATCAAACACCATAGATCTTCCGCATTCAAACTGAGATCATCGATTCTAGAACCAATTACTAGCAGAGACGAAAAAACAAAACGTAAGCGAAACTCTCGACGAGAGAGGGAGAGGTACTCACGTAGAAGCGGAGGGACCGAGCATAGGATTCTCGGAGAGAGGCTGGAAAGAAAATCGGCCGAGTAATTTGGCGGCGCAATGATCGTTAGAGTTTCTGGAGCAGTCGTTAACTCCCATAGTCACAGCGAAGATGACGATCTGGAGAAGCACGAAGACGGAGACAAGCCAGGTGTCGCGCTTGATCTGCCGCGAGCGGTGACGGAAGAAGGGGAGTTTGTCCGAGCTCGGATCTCCGGCGATGGGAGTAGAAAACGAGAGATTGTGACGAGATACTTCATCGATCTGCGTCTTTGGCTCCGTCGCAACCTCCATTGCGGTTAGGGATCCGAGACGACGAGTGACAGAGAAAGTTGTTTTACAAACGTGGCGGGAAAATGCTTTTGAGAACAAACCGGAAGGCTGAAATTCGGTTTGGAATTGGTTTATATAATTATATTCCTCACAATTCTCTAACCGGTTTGATGCCAACGTATAAAGAATTAATAAAGCCATTATATTTCTCAAGCAAAGAATGTAACGCGTTCGTGGAATGCACACAACAATTTTTTCATGTGTTAATTAATAGAGTATATATTCTTTAATATTTTGTGACAGTTGGTTTGGTTGGCGTCTAATTTAACAACATTATACTTTGCAAAAATAATTTTCAAAAAACAGTAACTGTAATGTTTATATTTAAAAGGTTATTCTCATATCTACATGGTCCTTATGATGTTAAATGGAATTATAATGTAGAAGAATTAAAATTATATGCACAATTATATAGTTGATTGAAAGCAACTCATGTTATATTGTAATGTCATATTAGTTTATTGTGTTTATCTTCTTTGTTTTTTTTTTTCACTTTTTTCTTTCTTTATATATATATTCTCCATTTGTTGCTACCTAGAAGCTGTAGTTGTACCTCTTGTGTGGACCGCCAAATCCTTAAGATGGGAGATGAAGGTTGGATAGAACTTAAGTTCAGACTTGCAGATGGTACCGACATTGGACCGAGCAAATACAGTCAGTTCACGTCTGTTGCTTCCCTCAAGGAAAATATCATTGCTCAATGGCCTAAAGGTAAGTATGTGTTCTATACTCAAAACATGAAATCTTGTTTTCAATTGTGTTCTAAGTGTTCTGATTTTTTTTTGTGATAGACAAAGAAAATGGCCCAAAGATGATAAATGAGATCAAGCTCATCAATGGTGGCAAGATACTGGAGAACAACACAACACTTTCTGAAGCCAGATCACTACAGATTTGTGAACTTCCTGGAATGGTAACTACGATGCATGTTGTTCTTCCTCCTCCTATATTAAGCCGAAGAGAAGGTAATTTCTATGCATTTCCTCTTGATTTTTTTTTTCTGTGTGTATTTTATATATCTCAAAGTTTTGGTTGTTGTTATTGTTTAGAGAAACTGCAAAATGAACCTCCAGTGAATAACAGTTGTGTATGCTGCATTCTGTAACTTCACAAGAGATTTTTGATCCTTTTACATAATCTTATGCCATTTGGATTCTCCATGTAACAGCTGTCCATAAGTTCTCTTCATTGTTTAACAAATGTGGCTTAAGAAAAATGTAATAGGGTTCTAAAGACTTATAGTTTTATATTGTAAAAGGAGACATGAGATCATAATCTTACTCTTTGTAATAAATTTAGGAAAGCATGGGTTCAATTTTGTCTTGATTGTGATGTTGGGATCACAAATATTCATCTAAAAAGATCTCCAAATGAGAGATTCATTTTTTTTTTGAAGCATTTATCTCAGAGATTGCTCTGACTAAACACATGTTGAAAAGCCAAGGTGCTTCTCCTACACATCTACTACTTCAATGAGCACATGCATTGCGAGAGGTTGTAGGGTAAGTGTTTTTTTCTGTTCAGAGCTTGATAAGAAAGGGACATACACCATCTTAAGATAGAGAGTGGGTCCACTTTCAGTTAATGGGTAAGGGAAAATGATGGGCATGACATGACAATATGGCATAACATGAGTTGCTGTCAATCAACCATATAGGATATTTAAAAATATTATGGATTAGTTATGAAAACGTCTCTTGGTATTGTATCTCTTTCCTAGTGCGTACTTCTTTTACAGCTTAGTTAAACTTGTATAGTTCCTACACTGAATACTTCGAAACTGAAGTTTGTAAGAATACCTCAATGGATACTTAGATCACATTAGGGCAAGATCTACAGCTGAGGATAGATTCACATTATCTTCTTCTTGTGTTTCAAGTTTCAGAACAATGGTTGGTCAGTGATTTTCTTTTATTTCCGAAGTCATCAGGTAACGCAGGTTTTTCACGTGACAACCCATATCACGTGTGTTATCCTCACATGTGAGAGTGAACCGAGTAGAGACTGCGTTCGAATTATGAATGTATGTATCTTAAGAAAAATACATAAAAAATTGAAATAGAAAGAACATCGAGTTTTCACTCGACTGCATGGTTCAATATCCCAATGTCTTGCTGAAATTTAATATGGAATTCATTATATTTTCTGCTTATATATGCATCGAGTTTCGTTCGAATTATTTACCTATGTCGTTAGAATAGTTATATAACAAGCAACGAAACAAAGCAAATAGTCCATATGTCTTAGCTTTTAGATTGATATATATATATATAGTAAACTGAAGATCATCAACCTGAAGGGTATGTATACAAATTTAGTATCTCGTTGCTTAAACTCATGGACGTGGGGGTATATTATTACTTTTAAGAATTACTAACCATCTCAAAAGAGTTATAGACCAAGAAAATAAAAGTACCAATATTAACAATAAAAAGGACTAAAGTGTAAAAAGAGACTGATAAGAAGAAGGTGAAGAAAACAGGATCAGAAGTAAGAAAGTAAAAAAGAAAAGGGCCAAAAGTGTAAAACGTAAGAATTAAGAAAAGACGGAGAGGGTGATGTGCACGTAATTGAATTCGTCAAAAAAAGTCTCGCGACTTTACTTTCCTTTCTCCTTCCTCTTTGTAAAAGCCCCACACGATGACGCTAACCTTCCTCGCTTCTCAAATCTTCCCGCTTCCTCCTCAACCGTACATCGGACGCTACCTTTCCCCGGCGACCTCGGAACCTTCCCCGTCAAATCAACCTTCCGATTCTTCCCGATCGTCTCCTATCGCTGGTAACTAACTTTCCTTCCTCTAACTTTCATCGTGAATGGCGATTTCAAGTGATTCCTTAGCTCGAACTTTAGATTTGGTTATATAGTGGTGTGTTGATTAGGAAGATATTGTGGAATCAGCAGATTGATTGTATCGGTGAAACTTAGGGATCTTAAGTTTGCGTCGGGGAAGGATCGATGGAGAGATCTAGTAAATGTGCTGTTTGCTACTCTTCGTTTCGTGCTTCGATCTGCGTAGCTTGTGTTAATCGCAGGTATGTTGCTTGGTTTCGATGGTGTTCTTCTATACGAATCTTAGATTATGTGGTCATTGTTTGGTTACTTTATGCAGTTTAAATGAATGCAAAACTGTGCTGGAATCGTTGAAGAGCCGTAGAGAGGTTTCATACTTGAGATTGAGTAGCTTGCTTGTCACAAAGGTTTGGTTATTTTTCTCATTGAACAAGAGTTAAAAGTTCTTTGATCTGAGATTGATTGTTCCTGGATATATGATGTTTTCAACCAGGAGAAAGCAATTATTCAGCAGTGTTGGATGGATCTTCACAATGAGAAGCTTGCTAAGTTGCGGGAGAAGCTCCAGCTACAAGTGGAGAAGTTACAGCAAAGTATGAAGAGACTCAATTCTTCAAGAGTTTGTTTATGTGCATCGTCTAAATATTTGATTTATGATGCAGGCAAAAGCACGCTTCGGAGATTATCTACCAATCTTAAAGAGAGATATGGCATTATTGAGTCGACTAATGTTGCTGTAATGTGACTGTTTTCTTTCTCTTAAAAGGAGTTTTATGAAGCTGATTTAGCCACGGCTGATATAAACAGTCTCATCTCTCTCTCTCTCTCTCTAATCTCTGCAGTTGGAGAAGAGCCGGGTTCGCCATTTGGAGAATCACTATTCAGATACTATTGGCAATCACTACTTGGTTTATGTAAGATCTACATTTCATAATACCTTTATTTCCATGCTTGGCGTAGTCATTTGCTAGAACTCTCATATGGTCATTTTTTGTGTGTCGACTTCTGTTGGTTATCGAATCTCATATGCGTAAACACTAAGCGAACAGTTGTGGTTTACAGATCGAGCTTACTTCCGAACGCCTTTATAAACAGGCTTTGGTTATGAAACAGATATGCAAGTTATTCCCTTTATCAAAGGTAAGGAGGTTTAATTGGCAAGCATCTTTGAAGTTACTAATATAAACATTCCATAAAACATATGTATAGTCCTTTGTCTAAATAATTTGGTAAAATTCTTGTTGTTTCTTCTTGAGCCGGTCTTGGACTTTCTCTAAACTACTGTGTTATCAAACACTTTTTATGGGATGGTTATACTAAATCTAACTATGCTCAGGTGACGCTAGAGGGCCATAACAAATATGGGAGTGGACAGTATGATCAGATCTGCAATGCTCTCCTTCCACAAGGTCTTAACCCAGTCTCTGTTCCGCCGAAAGAGCTAGCAGCCTCTTTAGGGTAACAGGATACACGACCATGTCTTTTAACAATCATTTTGTGGCTCGAAATTAATTTAAGATATATGGAGGTCCATCCCCTCAAATGCATGTTATACTCCTGCAGGCCACTGTGCTCATAACTATCTTTTATATTTCGTTCTGTAGTTTGATGAATTAACATTACCATGGTTGGTGGTTGGATCAGGTACATAGTGCAGCTTCTGAATCTTGTTGTCCATAAGCTCGCAGTGCCTGCACTCCATAACTTGGGTTTTGGGGTAGATTCCAACACATCCTTAACTCGATTTTATGCTAAACACTGCCTCAATCTTGGAAGATTACACACACACTCACATTCACTTATCCAGTGTTTTAAATAGGAGCTACGCTTAGGAGATATTTCGTGTATATCAACTATATGGAAATTGATTGACTAAGTAAGTATGTTGTCTCAGGGTTCTTGTTCAAGAATATGGCAACGAGATTCGTATTGGAACTCTCACCCGCCTTCTCCAAGGTGAACCATGTTTTTTATGACAAGGGATTGTTTGTTGCTCCTTTAGATTTGGAGATCTAAAACAATCTTTTGTATTATTTTGTTTGCAGCAATGAGTATCCCCTTTTTGTACCATCCCATGATTACTTCTCCGTTGAAGGGAACAGTTCGTGGACGGGTAGAGATACAACCAATTTTGGTGTCACTTCACTGAGATCAGATGGAAGTGTAGAAGAAGATTATCATGACCTCGACGTCGTGAACCTTTCCTCTGCCTCTCCTCAGTCTGTCGAAACGTTCAGAAATGTGCAGAGAGGGATTGCACATATCAAGCAAAGCGTGGCTCACTTAACAGTGTACGGATACAGTTCCCTGTCCATGGAAGTTCCTTCTGGAGCCTCGACGTTTGAAACATTTGCAAAGTTGCTGACCACATTATCTTCAATCAAGGAAGTTCAATCTGCTCTGTCTCTTGGTTTGTCAAGGTAAAAGCTTCGAACTTTCATATGACTATGTATCTGTACTTGTGTATTTAGATATCTCTGGTGTTTTACAGTTCCAACAAACAAATGCACGAGCCGAACAAATCAGTGTGGAATTTGAACTCATCAAGCTCCAGCACCTTGCTGAACAGCTCTCACATTCAGCCAACGTCGGTATGACTTTTGGGTTCTTGAGCTTCACCACTATAGTAACCTTAAAATCTCAAATAGTAACCTTAAAATCTCCAATAGTAACATTTGGATGAAGTACTGATCTTTGGTGTATGTGTCTTGTAGTGGAACAACAATAGCTATTATAATGTTCCAAATCGAGATCCCAGCTCTATTGGCGAGTGGAATTTGGTTGAGTATCCTCATTTTTCACATCAAGCTATGAAGTTCAATAATCCCAACAACTATTAAACATCTCAAGGTAGGCTAAATCTACTTTCTTTGTTTTTCATAATAATGATAAAATTTATATTGTATACCCAAAGGTCCACCAAAATAGGAAAATACATCTTGGCTGGAACCCAAATTGGTGTCTGTAAACTAATTCTTGATACATTATGTTGTAAATAATTGGATTTGATTTACCGGTTTAATTTTGGTTGGCATTGGTTAAGTTTTATTTTACTTAAATCATGTGTGTTGTATATAATTAAGTGTACATTGTTAATGGAGTAAGCTGAGTAATTAACTTTGCTCTCTTTAAGAGGTAAGTGGAGTACATATGTTTTGTGGAAGAGTCACTCATCTGCCTTGTGGTGTTTGATGATACAATACAGCAATGAAATGGTCATGTGCACTTGTGACGTTGAGAATATCCTCGGGCTTGTTTGGGCTTTAAAAGGAAAGGATACCACCATAACAATAATTAATATATGTACAAAAATACTTTTTCGTTTTTAGTCACTCAACAAAGAAAATAACCCCCTTTTTCATACCACACAATGGGAACAAAAGCGATTATATAAGAACCCATCCACCTCTTTTGTTTTTCATAATTGACGGAAAAAATATTTATATATTTCTTTTTTATTTATTTATGCAAGTGCTTCTCTTTGTTTACATGCGTTCTTTTGATTTTATTATATGTATAATGATCATGGATTTTCACATATTTGCTTTATTGTTCTTGACTTCTCATAGTTATATATATATATATATATCATGGTAAATCAAATTACCAGAGATCGTTAGATAATATTTTTGAGGGTGAGAATACTTACTTGAACATTTTATTCATGTTGATGATAAAAGATTAGAACTGAATAATATTGTCAAAAACTGTATAGGTTAAAAAGAAGAAAAAAAGAGACAATGTTCTAACTTTACTATAAAGTTTTTATTTTATTTTTAACTTTAACATTTTGTAGTTTTTAAAATGAACACGAAGGTTAAGTAATCCATTAATCCATTTAGAAAGAAAATCATAAAGTATCGATTATATTCCAATATTTAAACGAATATACATTCAATTGTTTTATTTTCTGATGTTGTGGTAAAATGGGAATGATTAATTAACAAAACCATTTGTTGTAGACATATGCATATACTGTATGTATCAATGTATTTTGATTATTTTAAAAGTAAATTTGGATCATCATTTAATTTTATCAACATTCATACCCCCCAAAAAACATCATTTAATTTTGTGGTAATTTACGATTAACGTTTTGTAATTATATGTGGTTTTGTACTTGTCAGTACTGTATATTTAACCAACATAAAAGAATCTTATTCTTCTTCTTTTTTCGGGATCCGAAGAGAGAATCAGTCCCAGTTCAGTTCAAGTTCGAATAGTTGAACGACATGCGGTCTATATATAAAAGGAATTAGTATATAACAGTGTCTATATATGCCTGCTTTAACATTATTTCTTATGTTCCCACTTTTGTTATAATTTTAAAATTTGTAATATTATAGAGAACACTTAAGTATTTTTTTTAAGTATTCTTCTTGAAGCAATATTACTAATATTCGAATCTCTTTTTTGCCTTTTTTGAACGTTGGATGATCATTCATCCACAAGAATCTCAGGGCATGATATATTCGCAATTTTGATTTGCTCTATATTTCTTTGATTCTTTTTTTAAAATTTTTTTTTCTACACGTAAAACCTTTTTTATTTTAAAAATTATTATATTCTAGTATATTTTCTATAGCATAATTATGTTTTCTTGTTTAGAATTCTCATCATTTTTTGGAGATAATTTCATGTGTACTTGAGAAGAATGTAAGAAATCACTGGGGAAAAGTACAGAGAAGATAACGAAGAAAATGCAATAAAATGCATAACTTTTATGGTCAAAAACGAAAAAGAAAGAAAGAAGATAACGAAAATAGTGGAAGATTGGTGTCTTCGTGATGAATTAAAGTAGAAATCTGTGTACGTAACTTTTGTGATCATACCATCTTTTTCTTTACGACACGTAACAATGATATATATGTAATGCATGCATAAATAACCTATATATTTCACCAAAAAAATAACCTATATATTTCACCAAAAAAATAACCTATATATTAAATAATAGTTTTCTTCTTGAAATTTTATGAATGATATACTCATAATCGGAGGTACACTTACAAACTAAAAAAATCACATGATTGTCAATTGTAATACTCCATTATCTAATCCATATTATACAATGATATATATATACTTATATATGTTCTTCACTTCCTCATCGAACTAATATCTGTAATACAAAAACGTCTCTCGATGATAAAGAAAAGGCTTTGAAGCTGATAAAAAGGCTATGAAAAACTTTGATACGTTACTAAGTGAATCAAGCCAAGATATGTATGATCTCTCTCGAAACCAATCGATTCTCTGACATGATCATACATGCAATAACAATGTTATTCTTTAATTTTTGTATAAATGCGTATCATCGCACCGATTCATATTTTATCATATTATATGAATTGAAAAACATTTATAGATGGACTCTTTATTAAAGTAAAACCAAGACAGGAAATAAAGCTAGATAAAAATAAATAATCAGACATGCTTGTCTTTGTCGAACACACAGATTTTATTACACAAGTGGTGCCAAAGTAATTAAGATCAATAATTTTAAAATTAGTGAGAGATTTAACAATGTTATCTTTTGTGTGTTGGTAGGCCAGTTATAAAGCTCCAATTATTTGTCACTAAGTCAGGGAAGAAGGCTTGGCATAAAGATGCCACTGCAGAACCTTATGGACCACCCCAAAATAAACACAAAGTTGTTAATGAGAATTACAATTATTCTTTTGCTGACCCAGGAGCATGCATGTACAAGTGAAAACGGTTTCTAGAATTATGGATTCAACTCTTACCCGTTTCTAGATAATTCAAGATAAACAAGTCGTTTTTCTCTATAATATAAAAAATATTATTTATATGAAACTAATATTTTCTTTTTAAAATATTATTTAAATAACCGGAACTTTTAATTTTTGTGATAAATGGCTCACAACTGTGAGTACTGCCATCTAGATTGGAGTCCGACCATCCAAAATGCTTTAAGTGGTAAGAAAACATAGATTATGCGGGCTGATTAATCTTTGCACCTAAAAAATATTTTGGATCACACCACGATTATCAAAAGAAAAGAAAAATATTATGTATACTTAATTTAATAATATGTAAATATTAAAATATTTTTAAAATATTTACATTTTGTATCGAACTCTACAAGAGTTTCTGGTTGGTGACATCATCTGGTGCGTACTTCGCAGATACAAGCGCCCAATTAGGTCACCCCTTGGCTTTGTGAAAGAAACACTCATCTTTAAATGTTTCATTACTTTACAAACATGATTAAAGTAATATCATGGGGATTCTTTATTATATTTGATTAATTGTTAAACCTGTAACTTGGTTATTATTCTAATGTTGTGGTCACATATAAAGGAAAGAGAAAGGCCAAAAACCAAAGAAAATATCCATTTTATCATCTCCTTGCCATGATGAGAACGCTTGACCTTTAAGTATTTTTTTAAAAAACTGGAAGTGCCCAAAAAAACTCGAAAACACTTCTCCTCCCCTTAGTTTTTTTCTGTGGTTGGAATGAAAAATATCTTTGTCTGATCCAGTGAGCAAATGTAATTTTGGTGCAAGCTTATTGGATCTATACTTGAAGGTAAGGCAAAACAAAACTTTCTTACTCTTTTGATTTATAACTGAAAAATTAGTTGGTTGTTATGTTAGAGAACAAAGAGGAGATGATGAGTTCTTTTTCTCCAACTCAACTAGCATCTTTAAGAGACATGGGAATCTATGAACCATTTCAACAACTTGTCTCTTGGGGGAATGTTTTCAAATCTGATACCAATGATCATTGTCCTTACACTGCTTCTTCCTCTGTTATTCAAGTGGATGCTGGAATTGATGATCACAACAACATCATCATCAAGGTTACTATATATATATATACTTCTCTCTAATATTTTTACTTGTGTGTGTGTTTTGCTAATGGTTTGATTTTATGTGCAGTCAAATTACGCTTCTTCTTCTCATAACCAGATAGAAGCAGAACCTTCTAGTAATGATCATCAGGATGATGATCATGATGATGATGATGGCAGGATTCATGACAAGGTTTGGAACAAACATATAAAATGGCCTTCTTGTGGTATTGAAACTATTGACTGATATTATATTTGTCATATGCTGACAATAGATGAAACGGCGTTTAGCTCAGAACCGAGAAGCTGCTCGCAAAAGTCGCTTGAGAAAGAAGGTATCCTTTATGTAGTTGAGCATTGAATCCAACACGTGTAAGCTAGTTACTACTACTACTACTAACTTTGTTTTGTCTATATTCCTTTAGGCTTATGTTCAGCAGCTAGAAGAAAGTAGGTTAAAGTTATCGCAGTTAGAACAAGAACTTGAAAAGGCTAAGCAACAGGTGAGCTTAGGCCATAACACATTGTTTACTATCTTCTGTTTTGTCTTTTTTTCACATATTTGTCTCAATACTATTTGTTTTAAGGGATTATGTGTAAGCAACTCAATACTATCTGGAAGCATTGTTAACACAAGGATTGCTACATTTGAGATGGAATATTCACATTGGCTTGAAGAACAAAGCAGGAGAGTTAGCGAGCTACGAGTAGCACTTCAAGCTCATATAAGCGACATAGAGCTAAGAATGCTTGTAGAGAGTTGTCTGAACCATTACGCCAACCTCTTTCGCATGAAATCTGATGCCGCGAAAGCCGATGTTTTCTACTTGATATCAGGAATGTGGAGAACTTGTACTGAAAGATTCTTCCAATGGATTGGAGGGTTTCGTCCATCCGAGCTTTTGAACGTAAAACTCCAAAACTTTCTATTACTATTCTTAGTACAAAACACTAGTTTCACAAAACTACTTTTGTTTGGTATTAAGGCGGATCCACTTATCACCAAGTGGTTTTACGTTGGAAACCCATAATGAACCCGAATTTAACATTTGGTTTTGTAAGGTTGTGATGCCGTATCTTGAGCCATTAACTGATCAGCAAGTCTTGGAAGTGAGAAACCTCCAGCAATCATCTCAACAAGCAGAGGATGCTCTTTCTCAAGGGATCGAGAAACTTCAGCAAAGTTTAGTTGAAAACATTGTGGTTGATGCGGTTTCCATGGATTACACTCCTCAAATGGCTGCAGCG
The DNA here is from genome assembly GCA_905132765.1 of Moricandia arvensis. Classification (NCBI taxonomy): domain Eukaryota; kingdom Viridiplantae; phylum Streptophyta; class Magnoliopsida; order Brassicales; family Brassicaceae; genus Moricandia; species Moricandia arvensis. Next base: position 80,374 of record CAJHQP010000198.1, on the reverse strand, counting down.
TTAGAGAATCTTCAAGCATTAGAGGGTTTTGTTAACCAAGTAAGTTAGAAATAAAGAAAGTTTTCTTGTGTCAAGAATATATATATGTTCATTGATTCTTGAATGTGAAACAGGCGGATCATCTGAGGCAGCAAACGTTGCAGCAAATGGCGAAGATCTTGACGACAAGACAAGCGGCTAGAGGGTTGCTTGCATTGGGAGAGTATCTTCATAGACTTCGTGCTCTTAGCTCTCTTTGGGCAGCTCGTCCAACTTAAGAAACAATGAAACAGAACCGAAGCTTGGAATGATGATGTTAAAAAATGTTTGCTAAAGTTTCACGATACTGCAATTGTAGTAGTAGTAGTACAGTAAGAGTGATTAAACAAGAAACTTTGTAAAGACCATATTGCGTATTCATATATATGAACTCATTCACAATGTGTTTTGTAGTGAGAATATTAGCTTTGTTGAAATTAAAATTCATACATTAATTAAGTCTCGTTTGTTTCTCAGTAGCAATCACAATAAGATCAACTGACATGGAACTTTTAAGCACATAGAGAAGCATGTTCCTTTCCAACAGATAACACCTTCTTCTTCCTCCGAGCATCAACTTTTCCTAAACACCTAAAGAACAACTTGAAATTATAAGCCAAGGCTCGCCATGGACGTAGAGGGGAAACATAACGGTCTCGAGATACTGATTCCACGTGATGCATTGCTCCTGCAAGCTCCACTCCAATCAGCGACCTGGTAATGCGGTCCTGAATCAAGCAAATCTTATCAGTCATCTGAATAACACTTTGCTGTTCTCGGATCAGCTGCGAGACAGAAATCAAATTACAGTCCAATCCATCAACAAATAGAACATTCTGAAGTGTAAGTGTCGAACTGAGTACTACTCTTCCTAGTTTGGTAGCAAAGATAAACCGTCCATCACCCACTTTTAAAGGTACTGGCCTTATCTCTCGAATATCAGACAGCATCAATAGCGAAAAAGTCATATGACATGAGGCTCCTGAATCAACTAGCCAAGAGTCTAGACATGACGATGATGATGATGACTGTTTTCTCTTATTCAACATGCTAACCACAGTGTGCCACTGCTCATTGTTAAGACCAGTGAGTCCAATGCGGTCAGCTTCTTTGATCCGCTTTGCTCGTGGTTTTTTAGTGAGTTGAAGTCGAGACGTATGCGTTCCACTCGAGGATCCTCCTCCAGCAGTACCAGTGTTTTCTCGTCCCTTTGGAAGATTACAGACCAGAGTGATCCAGTCTTCACCTGATCCAGTCCTCACAGCATACGCCACCTTATCATTCAAGACTCGACAAGTATGTTTCGTGTGCGAGACTGCGCTATAAGCCTCCTTATCATTCAGAGAGGGCAGAGGATCCCTGGACTTGACTGATCCATAGAGCCCTTTCAGGAACTCGTGAAGTTTGTCTTCTTCTTCACGTTCTCTGTCCAAAGTCACTCCGACACGACAATTGCAGGTCTTGCTTTGTCTAAACTCAGACAGAGCGGTCCAAAGCTTCATCAGGTAATCTTCGACTGAATCCCCTTCTTGTCGACAAGTTTTGAGCTCCACTTTGATTCTCTGCGCAGCCTTCAAGCCACTCTTTCCATCGCTGCTTCCCATTTATACCGAACCAATCAAGAGAGCAAGTTTGAAAAAAATCGAAATTAAAAGATTGACGTGTATTACTTGCTTAACAAAACTTTTCTGTGTAAAGGTTTCTTTCTTGTTATTCATTCTTATTACGTCAATGACCTCTTCTTATATACTTTACAACCTTTCCTAAAAGACAATATATACATATTAACATATTTAACATATTCACATATTTAGAAGGGAGAAATATACATATTAACATAAGGGATAAACATTACACCTAAATCCCAATCAAAAAGAGACAAAATCATTAGAGTAATAAGAGATTTAGATGACACATTTAATTGTGAGATCCTACAATTAGCATATAATGCATCAATCTATACTAATAAATGGAGCTTTTGAGGCTTCGTAGAGCGTCTATATCAGCATTGAAACCATCTTTCAAAAGAAGTCACATGGTATAAAATATAGTTTTACATTTTAAATATACAATATAAAATACGGAAAAACTACATTAAACATATGTAAGATTATCATTTTTTACTAAAAAAAAGACATCTTATCTCCATAATTGGTTATAGAAATTAAATTCCTCACAGTTCTCTAACCGGATAAGCTTGGATTTGGAATTGGTTTGATACCAACATCTAAAGAATTCTTACTCCACTAAGCTATTATATTTTCTGAAGCAAAGAATGTAACGTGTTCGTGGAATGCACGCAACTAATTTTTCATGTGTTGATTAATAGAGTATATATTTTGTGACCGTTGGTTTGGTTGGTGTCTAATTTAACAACATTATACTTTGCAAAGTAATATTTACAAACACTAACTATAGTGTTTATATTTAGAAGATTTTATCTCATATCTACATGGTCCTTAGGAACTATAATCTAGAAGAATTAAAAATGATATACACTACTATATAGATGACTGAAAACAACTCAATGTTATGTCATATATATACCTTCTTTGTTTTATTTTTTCACTTTTTTCTTTATATATATAATTGTCCTTGGTTGCTAGAAGTTGTAATTGGACCTCTTTGGACCGCCTAATCCTTAAGATGAGAGATGAATGTCGGATTAGACTTAACTTCATACTTGCAGATGGCACCGACATTGGACCGAGAAAATACAGTCAGTTTATGACTGTTGCGTCTCTCAAAGAGAATATCATTGTTCAATAGCTTTAAGATAACGTGTTCTATACTAAAACATGAAATCTTAATTTAATTGTGTTCGAAGTTGTTCTGATCCTTTTTTAAATGGCCCAAAAGATGATAAATGAGATCAAGCTCATCAAAGCAAATAATTTTCCTATTATGGTGGTTAGAAAAATATTTTAAAATAATATATTTTTGTTTTAGATTTTCTGTTGTTGTAAAAATAACAAAATTATTTTAAATCAAATAATAAAAAGGTCATGTATTATTAGAAAATATCCTTACTGAATAACACAATCTTTTTATAATATTAATTTAAAAATTAAATGGTGGTGGCATAAGCATAGTTAACAATAAAAAAAACTAAGGGTATTTCAAAAAAAAAATCTCATCTGAAAGGAAAAGAAATATCGTGAATAGTTAAGAAGTGCAAGTAAGTTTCATTTGTCTTTCTTATGTAAAGTTTTTATTGATAAATTATGTAATATTTTGAATAGATTAGTGAGTAATTTTGATTTTATTTTTATATTTGATTATGTATTTCGTTTGCATTTCAATATGTATATTTGTTTAGCAAAATTTAATTAAAAAAAAGGCAAAAATGTTCCTAAATAATGTAGTATCAATTATAAAAATGAATATATTAACATTAATTAATATAAATGAATACTATTTTAAATAGATCATCGTAAGTGATGCAATTGTTAAAATTATTTTTTACAATGAATATTGAATTGACACTGTTGATCAAAATCACAAGCACAGAGTGGGGGGGAACACAATTTCCAAGATCGCATGACAATTGTGTCACTTATACTATGCATTGAAATAATTGTGAGATCCTACAATTAGCATATAACGCATCAATAGCTATTCTGAAACTTAGGTTTTAGCAAATCACAATGAATTATGACGGTTACTTGTGAAAAAGTCAAAAAAAAGGCGAAGCATTTGAAAGTAGACTAGGAGTGTCTTCGAAGTAGTAAGTCGATAAAGAAACGTAGCACAATCCGAGAAAATGGAAGATTTTAATCCCCATGCCAGATAGTGTAGAAAGCAAAAGACAAAAGGCTCCAATACAAAAGAGCTTTCTCACACAACGACTCGGTAATCCTGAGCAATCATCTGCGTCTTCTGCACAAACTTTGTAAAGACCATATTGTGTATTCATATATATGAACTCATTCACAATGTGTTTTGTAGTGAGAATATTAGCTTTGTTGAAATTAAAATTCATACATTAATTAAGTCTCGTTTGTTTCTCAGTAGCAATCACAATAAGATCAACTGACATGGAACTTTTAAGCACATAGAGAAGCATGTTCCTTTCCAACAGATAACACCTTCTTCTTCTTCTTCCTCCGAGCATCAACTTTTCCTAAACACCTAAAGAACAACTTGAAATTATAAGCCAAGGCTCGCCATGGACGTAGAGGGGAAACATAACGGTCTCGAGATACTGATTCCACGTGATGCATTGCTCCTGCAAGCTCCATCCCTCTAACCAAGTAGTAGAGGTTACCCGATACCTCAGCTACTCCAATCAGCGACCTGGTAATGCGGTCATGAATCAAGCAAATCTTATCAGTAATCTGAATAACACTTCGCTGTTCTCGGCTCAGTTGCGAGACAGAAATAATATGAAAGTCCAATTCATCAACAAATAGACCATTCCGAAAGCAAAGCAGTTTTGTGTGTAAAGGTTTCTTTCTTGTTATTCATTCTTATTACGTCAATGATCTCTCCTTATATACTTTACAACCTTTCGTAAAAGTCAATATATACATATTTGACATATTTAACATATTTAGAAGAGAGAAATATACATATTAACATAAGAGAGAAATATTACATCTCAAAGTTGATTTTTTTTTTTTTTATTCACTTGAATTGCGTTATTGTCTCTAGTGTATGACAGAAAGGGGCTTTTGATACACGATCGAATCGAAGCAAACAACCGTGTGTGGGTCTACTGGCTCATGGCCAAGTCCTAATTGGGTGGGCTTGCCATAACCAAGTAACTGAGCCTAGGCTCAGTATTGATTCGGCCGTCGTTTTAATTTTAAATACTAGACAGCGGTTCTTTTTTGAATCCTTAAATAAACTTTACCGTTACACAATTCTAAAGAGAATAAAAATAAAAAAGAAGAGTCGATGACACTGGAGCTAGCTAGCTCATGAGTCATCTTCGAATTATCCAGCTATGAAGGGTGAGTCCTTACTCGATATATAAAGTTTAATGTTTGTGTTTGGTTGCTGCTGTTCACTTCGACACCAACTCTAGCTTCTTTGACCCCAAATGTTGCTAATCTTTCAGCTATTTTTAAGTGTGACTTGAAACTCTGTTTATTGGTTCTTCTTTTCCACTTGAATTGCGTTTTTGTATGTAGTGTACGATGGGAAAGGGACTCTTGAAGAAGGAGAGACAGCAGAATGTAGATTCATCAAGATTCAGGCTCAATATGATATTGATAAGAGTCTATCCAATGAAGGCATATCAGAAGCTTGGATGGAATGGCTTGGTACTTGCTCTCTTTCTCACACTTGTAGTAAAAACATACAATGTAGTTAACATATGTTTTGATAATGACCAGAGATCTTCCACCAAGTTTCTTAATCAAAAAATGAAACGAGTGTCAGAGAATATCAAAACTTAATTATCTTTGAGCACGAATATTTCTTCGTTGACAGCTTAAAACAAAAGATCTAAACATGTCTTTTGATCATAAAACAAGGAAAAACAAAATCTGAAATGGTAATCACTGATCACCAGGAATGGTCTTGATAATGTCAGAATCACCTAGAGCCCAGTCAAAATGAGACAAAATCATTAGTAAAGATTCCACAAAGAACCAAACCAACTTTGAGAATACCTAATAGTAAACAAGTCTTACCAGGATCAACGATGCTAAGACAAGACACACGGAAGTACTTTCCACAAGCTGTTCCCAAATCAACGTTGTCTGAAACCCAAAACGGGGAGAGATGAACAAACACAGCCAAGTCAAAGTGACACAGGTAGAAAAGTAACGGATGAACAAGCATTAACGATACGTGAAACTAAGCTAAATATATAATAGATATTATGTATCAAAAAGCTAAGATCAAATGAGACAACATTAGCAATGTGTAATGAACAGATCGTGACACTGCCAAAGATGATCACTTTCAATCGAAAACACAATAGCTTCCTCTAATTAGAATCATACTCTCAAGCAGATCATGAGATTGAAAAAGATCAACACTTTCAAATTTCAAGCCAACAAAACATACTAGTTTCCTCTTCTTAAAGGATCACACTTCAATCATCAGCTCAATGGTCCAAAGAAGCAAACTTTTACAACTTCATCTACTATAAGAATCAAAAAGGAACTTACTTCCATTGTAGTGGTGAACACCAACTTTGGCGAGCATAGCGTAATACTCAATCTCTGATCTCCTCAACGGTGGGCAATTCGAGGAGATTAGAATCAGTTTCCCTGCAAACATCAAAAAAAAAAAACAAAACAAAGAATCAACTAACTGAGAAAAAATGCACACCAAGTGTTCGACTAAATGATTACCTTTGGAGCCTCTGAGAGACTTTAGGACAGACTTGTAACCAAGAGTGTATTTACCACTCTTCATTACAAGAGCTAACCTACTGTTGATTCCCTCGTGTGACTTCTTCTGCAAATTTTAAACCAAACCCATAAGCATATAATCATCTAGACTTTGTTGGTTCTGTCATATAAGGAATATCAAAACGCACCGTTTTCTTGGCTGTCACCATTTTTGTAGAGAGAAGGAACTGCCCGGAGATGGAGAGGTAAGAGGAAGCACGACGACCAAAGTGATACAACGCCGCTTGTTAACCTTTTTATATTCTGTCGAAAATGTTTATTTCTAGGGTTTTTGCTCTTTGGATATGTTTGTGAAATTTGCAGTTATGCCCTTGTTGTTCTTTACTTTTGTAACGAAAGAATATAACATTTAGGCGAAAACTTAGATCTATACTATTATTTGCGAAGTGATTTTTCGCAACGGAGCTCTCACGTTAAAAGTTAGAGCGGTTAATATCGTTTATGCCCTTAATAAATTTTATTCAAAAATAAAAACGAATTTAAATTATTTTTATCAGATAAATGATTAAAATAAATAATAATAAGAATTATCCAAAATCTAAAATTTATTTAAAATAAAAAGATAATTCTGATATATATATATATTGTGTTGTTATCCAAAAAATCTTTTAATAAAAAGATAAAATTAAAAAATAGAAAATACATAACTAAATATAATCAAGTGAAATTATTAATTTTATATAATTGAATGAATTCTAAAATTGATTTATTAATAATGAACATAATATACATAAAAAATTACATTAAAATTAAATAAAAATATAAATAATAATTTATTTTTATAATTTTTAAATTAGTAATATATATATTAATAAGTAATTTTATAAAGAAAATTATGCCCGCATGTGCGGGCAAGCCACCTAGTTACTAATAATAACAACATACTAAATAAATACTTACATTCATTTTAATTTAGTTGTCGTTATAGAATAAAATTTTTACTTCAAAATAAGTGCAGTTTATAATTTAATGTAAATTTTATTAGCAACGGAGCTCTCACGTTAAAAGTTAGAGCGGTTAATATCGTTTATGCCCTTAATAAATTTTATTCAAAAATAAAAACGAATTTAAATTATTTTTATCAGATAAATGATTAAAATAAATAATAATAAGAATTATCCAAAATCTAAAATTTATTTAAAATAAAAAGATAATTCTGATATATATATATATATATATTGTGTTGTTATCCAAAAAAATCTTTTAATAAAAAGATAAAATTAAAAAATAGAAAATACATAACTAAATATAATCAAGTGAAATTATTAATTTTATATAATTGAATGAATTCTAAAATTGATTTATTAATAATGAACATAATATACATAAAAAATTACATTAAAATTAAATAAAAATATAAATAATAATTTATTTTTATAATTTTTAAATTAGTAATATATATATTAATAAGTAATTTTATAAAGAAAATTATGCCCGCATGTGCGGGCAAGCCACCTAGTTACTAATAATAACAACATACTAAATAAATACTTACATTCATTTTAATTTAGTTGTCGTTATAGAATAAAATTTTTACTTCAAAATAAGTGCAGTTTATAATTTAATGTAAATTTTATTAATTTTATATGATATTTTTTTTTCATTGGTTAAAATGTGTTTTAGTTAATAGATAATAATATTTTTGAAATAAAAATATGCAAAATTAAATGTTTTCTTAATTTATATGTAAACATTTAAAATGACGATTAAAATGAAACTGATGTGTATAAGACCGTAAAATCAAGAAGGTACTATCCATCGTCTGGCAAGACGCCCAAGATTTATATCAAGTTTTTATTTGAGCGCTGCCACCGATCGGTGGCCAGATGTCTTAAATTACTTAGACAATCCATGATTCAGCCACGACTAGAGTGAAATGAAACAATAATACGGTATGCTACGGCCAGTGTCGGCCCTGACATAAAACTGGTGAAGCACCAGCTTTGGGCGCCGAACCATGTTAACTATTTGTGGGCGTGAAAGATACCAAAAATTACATATATCCTAGTGGTTGTGTACCAATAAACTGGTTTGGAGGTACAGGGTTTGAACAATAGAGGCGCCAAATTGTATTTTTGCTTTAGGCATTAATATACTCTGGGTTGGGCCTGGCTACGGCCTATGAATCTATGATACCACATTGGCTCAGAGATATGATAGGAGGAAAAACTTAGAAAAGAAAAACAAACCACGGTTTAACAATTGTAAGTTAAGGTTACAATACCAGAATGTAAACTGACATCAACCTTTAAATTAAACAACCATAGATAGAAAAAGAAAAGGAGGTTCATGACAACACACCATTAAACATAAAAACCTTTCACTTATTCAAAGTTTTGAGGATAGATCAATGGCCTATATATAGATTCCTTTCACTTGTTCAAGGTTTGGGGATAGAGCAACGACCTGTAGATCACATCATGATTTAATTAAATGTGGATATAAATTATTGCCAATAATTTATAAGAATGTGCTGATAAAATCAACTGAAATTCATTAAATTAATCAATAGATCAACTAAATCTCATAAATTAACCAGTAATATATATTAAAAAAAATTACCGTTTATATACTTGAGAAATTTTCTCATGTGAGGGTCAAGACATAGACCTTGTCTCTCGTATTCTGGATCATACGGTCCACGATATACTCTCCTGAATAAAAGATGTACTTGTTATGTATCTAAGAAAAAAAAAGTTGTTTCTGGATAAACATATGATAACTTAATTAGCTCAGAATGAAAGACTCACACTTTTGTACAAAAGAAAAGATATTTATATATGAAAAAAAAATCGACCAAAAAATATATGAAAACTAATTGAAAAATGTGTGGTTAGCCAATGGGAAAAAACCTTTGTTCAGCAGGATTGATTGGAGCTGAATCAACACTTTCATCTGCCGGTATAGTCGTCTGCATTATTTAGCCAGATTGTTATAATACTATTTCATTAATTTCTATATTAAAAAAATATTGCTGACCAAAAAAATAAATTCATGTGTTTGTCAAAAACATACCCTGCGACGAGTAGGAGATGATGGTTCTCCGAACTGAGACCTACTTTCATAAGTTCTTCTCCTGGATCCCAAAACTTCATTCTGTAATTCATATTATCAGTAAAAGATCATCTCATAATGGTCTAGTTGATTTGGCCTCAAACTGTTTTTTTTTTTATAGTTTGGGATAATTAGTTGTTAACATGTAGTATCATTCCAGTGACATGGTAAGCAAAAATGTTAATAGGAGATTTAATAACTTAATTCTTTGCATGAAAGAAATGGTACCTGTGGAGGTGTGTTTGAGTTTGCGCTTGGACGTCTACGCATCTGAGTGTATGAGCTGGAAACCTGAAAGCTTGACGAAGACTGATGCACCCTTGTTTGCATAATGACATGATGCCTATAGATATATGAGGTCCAAAAGATAGATTTGGTGTTAAGAACATGAATCTCATGTGTCATAAAAATTAATAGTTAACGACTATACATGGTTCACAATAGTTTGATTTTGTAGAGGATGACCAGCACAAAGCCAATATATTTAACAAGTGCATGATATATCCTCTATGCAATCACTTTGTTACTAAACCATGTATACGTAGATTAATTAAGTTAGTTGATTTTTATCCTATAGTTTTCCAATAATGAATAAAATTGAAAAACAGTGTGATCACATATCGATTTGTTTTTTATAAAAATATTTTATAAAATTAATATAATTCTTTGATTTCATTCATTTTACGTGGCTAAGAGTGATGATTTTACCTAGCTGAATTGTTAACCGCCCTTAGATTGTGAGCTTCATTACGCTGCACGGCTAAAACTGATGGTGGCAGTTGCTGTCCATTTATCGCAAAACCCGAAGTGATTGGTACATACGTCTGATAAGGCATAAAATTTTGTGACCTACGATTCATGACAATAACGTTTTATGAAGTATGTAAATCAGTATAATAAAGATACCAAATATTAAATTTGAGTATTAGTACCCATTTGGAATGAGATTGCTCGGGTTCATTGGACTTGAATGCTCTGTATTCACCGCCACATTTTGGTTCAAATCATAATAATTATGATATTGGTTGTTTAACAGAGCCTCTCTAAACCATTTAGATGGGAGACAATTAGTAAATTTAGATGTTAAATTAATAAGGAGGCCGGGTGGTTCGTAGTCAAGTGGCTACTGAGCTCTGCCTTCGGGTCCTGGCGTCAGGGGTTCGACCCCTCCTTACCTCAGTTTGAGGATTAAAAGGTCCAAAGTGACCTGTTGACACAAAAAAAAAAAAAAAAAAAAATTAATAAGGAGAGTTATATTTCATAACATACCTAGTTGAAAGAGTATGAGCACAAAGACACTGTTGTTGCTGCGGCAGATGAACCTACAAATTCAGTTAATTAGAATATTAATTTAAAGACATTTATGTTGGTCTAGCGATGGCTAAATTAACTCAATTGTTCTTAACAGAATAAAATAAAATACAATTAATGTAACCTACTCTCTTTAGAGAAGTTTCTGCTATGTTTGTGATGATAACAGGAAGGTTATCATTTGAGAAACGATGGAAGTGCTGAGGATACAGTGAACCAAATGCATAGGAACTTACTTGTTGTATCCTGCATCAATTAATATTTTTAATTATTATATTACATAATAAGAAATTCAAATGTTCTTTAATCATTTAAATAATTTACTCCTGAAGATGAATTGGAAACTCATGAGAATAAGACATAGTTGGATGTGCAACTCCATTTCCTTGTCCCATTCGTTGACCCATCCCTATTTGATTCTGAAACATTTTCAACCCCTCAAAAATAAACTTAAAATAAAATATAGTTTTGACCCAAATAATATATATATATATATATATATATATATAGTTAAATATTATACTCGCTTCTAGAGAATGTTTTGTACCATTGTAAAAAAGCTCGGATCTTGAAAAGAACTTAGCATGGGTTGACTGAAAAAACATTGTTGTACCCTTGAACGCACATTTAATAGATTTCCTTGTAACCAAGACTCATGCGAAATGCCTAGCTGTTGTTGTTGCTGTTGCTGATGACGAACTTGGTATTGGTGATTTTGTGGCTGCTTCAAAAAAGAATTATTAGCTAACTATCATTATCTACTTTGATTTAGATATCTTGGTCTATGTCAAAGTGTAGTAATAACCAATCAAGTGGATTTTGTGGTGTTTAGATTTGGGACTAGATCTTACTATTGAAAGAACACTAAGGGTTAGTTTCATTTATGGTAGAGACATGGATCAATCCAGTCCATCACAATACAACATACTTCCATAAGTTTTTTTTTCAGTTTGCAACTCAAATAAGTTTTGCAGGCTATCCTAACAGTTTTATCATAAATCACAATGAATGGTATAAAAATCCAACCATGAGAGGCAAAGAAAAGGTATACCATTAATGGAAGACATGGCTCCGGTGACTCGAAACCATATTCCGGACTCCATAGAAGCAGCGTTTCATCTTCGATTCTATCGCCTCGAAAAGACATGGTTAACAATTGTCCTGATTAAGAGAGCGATTCTCCTTATATCTTAAATTAAAAGTAGAAAAAATCTAAAAGTCATAGTTGATGTGGCATACATACTTTAAATAAATATTTATATATCACATATAAAAATTACCATAAAATATAATATATTACAGTTATGCCACTAATATATTTAGTTGTTTATTTTAAATAAACTATCAAAATTAAAGAGACGTAAATAAATGATTTTAAAACTACAAACATAAATGTTGACTAAATCACAAAATGAATAAATATTCATTTTCATCATATTTTATATTTTATATTTTATATTTTATATTTTTATTATTCATTATTCTTATTATATATCTACATACCAAATAAAAATGTTGTAATCATTCGATAAAATGAATTTTGTAATGGAGCATATTGCTAGTTACAATATTTTTTACAATTCGTAACATGTAATGCTAGTGAATAATAGTCACATATACAAACAAATATGTAAAATGAAAATATAATTATCATTTGTAGACTTAAATAAGGGAGGCCCTAAATAAGGAGTGCAAACGGAAATTAATAACTACTTGTGCGCTTGACCATATTTTATTAATATTCCCAGAGTGAAATACATTGTTTCTTTATCGTCCAAAGGGAAGCAAGATTTGTTATAGTGTTGAGCTATATGCAAGGAAAATGCAAATGTGCCTGAAGGTGAACTTCATTATCAGATCATGGCGACGGTAATATTTATATACAAATGAGAGAAAGCAAGTTACGATTTTACGTAAATACTAAACAAATATGATTAAACTGTTATTTATATACAAATGCGAGAAAACATAAGTAAAAAAAAAACAAGTTTTTGGTCCTGAGAATTGTATAATCTTGATTATAAAAATAATAAAACTGTATAATACGTAAATAATATATTGTTATAATTGAAATCTCTTGGAGATTATTGGCTACTGAGCTGAGGCATTCTGATATCATAGTCGGAGACTTCGTGGTCTGCTTGTGCCTCCCTAGTTATAACCGGTACTTCACTTTCCTTTATACTATTAGGCTCCACCACTCCATGCTGGTATATTTGTTCACAATAATATACAATAATTTTTTAATTGGATATGATTGGATAATAAAATAAATCTTGAACGAGTCAAAATAAGAAGAAAAAAGAATCATTAAAGAAAATTAAGACCTGATGCTGCATAGGGGGAAACAAGGCCGACGGATTGAGGCCTGTTGTAGAAGTATAAGCTTGGGCCCATTCTTGGAACATGTCACCATTATGATTTGTCACGTTACATTCACTCATGTTGTTGTTCTGGTTCGAGCTTGAACTACTTCCTTGCAACAACGTTTCATAAATTGCTGAGTTGGCCGACGCGTCGAATAATTGGGCTTGAATAGGCCCATTTTCAGCCAGCCAACCTCCAGCGACGTCATTTACGTAAGGTCCACCCATGTTTTGGTGTTGCATGGCTGATGTTTCGTATGAAGATAACTGGTCACTCAATATATGTTCCTGGATAGAGAGAAAAATGATTGAATGTTGTAATGTTATCATGAGAAATATATTAAGAGGAGAGTTTAAGCTATTAACTCGTCGTTGAGTCACATGTGTTAAGGTCTCAATGAGCTGCTTCTCACAGGTTTCGTACTCTTCCATTGTTGTAAACCTGGTTGGATCTGGTTCGTACTTCCTATTATTTTTCCATGCAAAACAAATGGTTATTATAACTCTTAGATATTTAGCAAAAAAAAAAAAAAGAAACTTTTAGATACATTTTCATGTATTATATTAAACCTTTTTTAGTTTTTTTTTTGGTAACACAACTAAACCTTTTTTAGTTATAAAAGCAAGAATGACCTTAGTTCTTCCTCCGCCATATGCAACTGTTGTTGCAGTCTATAAACTTCTTGTTCAAGCTCCTTAAAATATTAAAAATACCATAAAATTTAGATTGATGATTCAATGGGAATGATAATTACATTGTACTCATATTTTTCATAGTTAGAGGAAAAAGAAGAAAGATTAAATGAATCACCTGGACGTCGTTGTTGATCGCTGAAGGGCTTTCAAAATAATCCAATAAGAAAAAAAAAATCAGCTTCCATATTCTTGGAAAATGAGGTATTAAATCATATATATTATAGCAAAAAAAAAGAGGAAGAAGTTGAGACTTGGTGAGTTGAAGAGCAATGTCATTCTCAGTCTTGAGTTGCTGCAAAGTCCGCAGTAGATACTGCCATGTGACATGGATTGTTTAGATTAGTAAATATAAAGAATATACAATTGCATTCATATATATGTTATAATGTTTTTAAGTTTCAACCGCATATTATAAAATGGTATAGATTTTTTTTTTTTGGGTCTAAAAATAAGATGGTATAGAAAACTATATTTGTTCACTCCCTTAATTGAAAAAATATATTTACACACATATTATGCTTAGTTTAATTACCTCTTTGCTCTGGAAATCTCTGGAAAGAAAAACGTGGAAAACATGAAAACTCCATTTAGATAATAATTATCAACATTTTATGATATGAAGAAATAAGAGGAATAATAGGAGTGAAGTTACTACGCACGGGCGTCGGCTCTGATCGGTGAATGTTAGAGCACTGAAAATAAAACCAAACGAAAAAATAATAAATACACTAATTAAACAGACCAATACAATTCAAAATGAAATATAAATATGGAAGAGAGAAAATATAGGAAACAATCAAAGGAAACTGATTAACTTACTTCTCTCGTTCTTGGTCAGGAAGATTGATAAATCTTGTGAAAACGTCTTCAACCCTAACCAACGTTTGATGAATATATATACCAACCAAATGAATGTTTTTCGTATAATATTTGTTGTTAGAAGTAACCGAAACACAAAAAAAAAAACCTTGTTTTGCCGGAAAAGAGGCTAAGACGATCAGAAGGAGAAAACATGAGGAGTGCAATATCAATGTCGCAAAGAATGGACAGTTCATAAGCTTTCTTTATCAAACCATTTCGTCGTTTCGAGAATGTAACTTGGCGATTCGTGTTGTTCTCTATTCTCTTTATCTCTAGTTTCACCCGTCCCATGTCTCTTTAACTTGATCAATGCAAAAAAAATATAAAAAATTAAACGAGTCTTTTTTTTTAGTGAAATATGATCATTGGAAGCAAAATAGCGTATATGTATGAAAAATGTATGGACGAGAGAAAAGAGAGAAGCTTGAAAGAAGGAGAGGTTAGGTATAAGAAAGAGTTTTGTTTAGAAATGTATGGGGGATATTGAAGGGCTTTTTCAAAAAAAAAAATCATTGATTCTTGAATATATATCAATTGGTCCTATATTGTAATTGTATACAAAACCATACACTAAACCAGTCCACTAACCATTTTTCTTAAGTTACATACTTTGTTGGCTCGCTAGGTATATTGGGATTCATATGTGATTACCAGTACATGAAGACAAGTAAACCCTTTTATAAAAACCATGGAGATTTGTTACAAAAAAAAACTTGGAGAGATTATTCATATCAAACAATACACCATTTATTTTGACAATAATTGGAAAAACAAACAAGTAGATACAACTACAAGCTTCTCGTCGTAAAGACTACTCTCTCCTGCAAACGGAAGCTTCGACGGCATATTTATATTATATATAAAGGTTCATTATTTGGGTTTTCTTCAACCATTAAACTATAAACATCAAACACTGTCTTGATGTTTTTTGTGTCCATGTATCAACACATATCGTGCGACTTAGTTCTTCCTGTTACATAAGCTTCTACTGCTTCTCCTACTGTCATAAATATATTTTCTTTTTTCACTTTCTCCTCGAAATTTGCTTGCTTCAATTTGTGAAGTATCCTCCATCTCGGATTAGCGATTACTAACTGCAAGCCAAAAAGACATTTACATATAAATATATTGAATAACCAATAAGACCAGCATATATATAGTGAAAATCAATTATATATAAATTCTATATGGATAATTATCAGTTTACCCGGATGTTATTAGAAGCCAGCTCTTGATATAATTCTTCAAGTGCGACTATTCCTGTTGTATCCATACCCATAACGCCTTCACAATTATTTTAAGAGGCAAATAAACAAAATCAGAAAATTGGATATTTTGTTAACTACATGTAAAGTTCACTAATTTACAATATATAAAATTTTCTCTACTATTAATTAATGGTATCATAGGGATGTAGATACTTACAAGACATGTCGACAATTACTACTTGAAGAACTTTTTCCTTTTTAACTTCTTCTTCATCATCTTCCTCTTCTTCTACTTTTTTTGCTGAGCTCAATATTCTGAATGTAGAAAAAATATATCATTAAATTGTAATTTTTCATCTATAAGACTAATAAAAAAATATAAATGAAGAAATTAGTTGATAAAAGAAAAAGAATTTACCGATCTCTAATAAAATTAGCATTTGCAAAGCATAACAATGGAGAACTGATTCGAAGAGTCAACAGTCCTTGGGTGGTAGTGGCCATTGGGTACTGATTTATATCACCAAAGATATCTGTTCTTGACAATCTGCCTAAAGCCTCAATGGTTGGTCGTATCGAACTCAAAATTATTCTCGTAAAAGATATCCCCACCTATATTCATCCAAAATTCCAAATAATCATTTAGACATTTATTTTTGTACCAATAAAGTAGATCTATTAGAATTGAACCGCAAGAACATTTACTAAGTGGAGTAATAAAATTGTAGGGTTTAGGCATAAGGATGCATAAAGAGATTTGTCCTTTACAATATAGATCGATGATTTTGCAAGGAATCAATTACAAGAAATGATTCTTTTTTTTTGTCTTGTTTATCTTCAACTTGACTTCATATTTGGAATTATATGTACTAAATATTACCACGTGAACGTAACCTTATATAACATTATTGATGTTCATTCACGGTCTGTGCACAGCAAATTTTGTCGGCCTGCTAGCGATCATTTCTCACTAATTTAATTGTTTATATGTATAAAATTATAAATATATGACGATTTTAGTCCTATAGCTTAGTTCACATGAATGGATCCAGGTCAGCTTGAAGTTGACTTGAAGACAATCAATCAATCAGAATAACAACAACAATTTAATTTGTAGATGCGTGCAAGTTAGTTAACTCATATACATGCATATTTATTTTTTAAGGATAAGATTTTGGTGGGTCAATAAAAATATAAAGTAGGTAAGGAGAAAAAAAAAACTTACCGCGAGGAGAAGACCAATCTCTACGGAGGCAAACATGACACCTAAGAAGGCAGCCATGAGGACGAGAAAATCAAGCTTATCAAGTTTCCAAATATGCAAAGCGCCAGGGATGTCGATAAGGCCAGGAAGGGCCGAGAGAATGATCGAGGCTAGAATTGCGGTCGGTGTAAAATATAGAAACCTTGTCAACACTTCAAGTGAAATCAACACGGTTATGGCCATTACTATGTTTGACACCACAGTCTCGCATCCAGCACTAAAATTCACCGCCGTTCTTGAAAATGATCCTATAACGTTCCACATGAAATAAAAAATTTAAAGATATGACCCGATATGCTCACCGGTTAAATCCGGTTTGGGTTTTAATTAATAAACCGGGTTAATTCAAAAGAAAATTTTACCGGTAGCTACATAGCAAGATGTGAAAGAGCCAGCGATGTTGCTAAATCCCATTGCCATCATCTCTTTGTTACCATCTAGACGATATCCATTGATCGTCGCAAAAGATCTCCCCACTGCTATTGCTTCCTGTAATTATCAAATTTAATTTAATCAGGTTAGTATTTTTGAGCTATATATATATCGATAGTTAGAGAGAGAGAAGAGACTAACCGTGAGAGCGATGATTGCACAAATGAGACCAATTTTGACGAGTTGGCCGAGATGTGGACCGCTAAATTGCAATTGGTCAACCGAAAGTTGGTTAAACCCTGGTTTAATGTGTTTAACAATCTTAACCCCACGTGTTTCAGCATTGGTCAAATACACGATTAAGGTTGCTAATATCACTGATATTAGCGGTGCCATCGCTGGAATCCAGAACAATTTTTTGTTTCTTTTCCCCTGGATTAATTTATAAAAAAATAATAAAACCGAGTTAAACTATAGTTATTGTCAAGTGGATATATATATAAATGTAATTTATACACGGTATTAATGTGGGAAATTTCATTGTTTACTTACGATAAATCTCGCTAGGAGGATGAAGATAAGGAATGCGCTACCAATGACCACGTTCAGAGGTTGCCACTGCAGAAGTAATTTAATAATTAAAATAGATTCGATATTAGTGATTTTATATTTAGCCCAAATAAACCGGTACGTACCGGATGATGAAGGGAGTGGAAAACCGAAGATAAAACCGAAACCGCATCGGTTTTGTTGGTAAAGTGTGCCAAACCAAATAGACCTTTCAGCTGTTGTAAACCAATGATAATGGCAGCACCAGCCATGAACCCAACAAGGGCAGCATGTGACAGAAAATCCACCAAAAACCCTAACCTGATAGAGATTTATAATAACATTTATTTTGATCAGATGAATATACTTTGTCGGTCAACATGTATAATAATTTTTCACAAACATATATTATATGAATTAATCAAGGAATAATACTTGCCTGAAGAGTCCAAATATGGCTTGAAATACGCCAGAGAAAAACGTGACGGTCAAGACAATTTTCCGGTAAGCAACAGGGTCGGTGAGAGGATCTTGAATTTCACTAACCATTGACGAAATAAGAAGCGAAACTACAGCCACGGGACCAATGGCTAACTCTCTCGAACTTCCCATCATCGAATATATTAGAGGTGGTACCACACTTGTATCTGGTATATATAATTTTTACATCAAATTTTTGTCACGATATATATCTAAACTAACCAATTAAATTCACTGCAAAGGAACTATGCAAGTTTGAGTTGGGACTTTGGACTTACATAAACCGTACTCTGGATCAAGTCCAGCCAAATTAGCATATCCTATACTCTGCAAATAAATCGAAAATGTATGGAAGAAAACATTATTGAGTATATATTAACATAAATCAATTATTGTTTTTGAGATAAATAAATTTGTAAGTTTCAAATACCTGAGGAATGCAAAGACTAGCGAGAGTAAGACCAGCCATCAAATCTTTCTTGAACATGTCGAGTTTGTACTGTCTTCCCCAAATAAGTATAGGGAAAACCGATTTAAGACAAGAGTAAACCGGATTTGTAGTTTTCTTCTTCTTGTTCTTCTTCTTCGACAACACATTTGTTCTTATGTACCCAACAAGGTCTTGCCACATAGTTGGTGGCTCCGGCATATCTATCGGCCACTGGGGCATCGGCTCTTCTTTGGGGTTGGCTTCCACCTGGTGGCTCTGCATCTCTATGCTCATTTTTTTCTTTCTTATCTGTATTGGTGTTTGAAGTGTGTGATAGAGAACTTTGGTTTCCATATAGGCATATATATATACAAAGTTTTTTGTTCAAGTATATATTCATATTAAACTCTTTATTATAAACTATTGCCAACGTATGTCCTACTTTTGAAATATGACGCACATTCATTTCATTGATAATTGTAACTTTATAGTAAACTAAATAAAAACACCGATCTATGCTATGGCTGTAAATGGTACAATGACAAAGAATTAAATACAAATAAATGTAATGATAAGAATGAAATACAACAAAAAAATAAAATAGATTTCATTCCAATCATTCATAAATAAAATTGTAGAAGAATGTTTAGGAATATTTCTTTTTGGTAATTTTTTGAAATTTTTGTGGAATTGACGAAATAAATATTTCATTCTATTTATTTCAAATGGTGAAAAAATCTGAAATTAATGAGATAAGTCATTCCATACAATTCCATTTTTAAAATCAACAATTCAATTGCAACATATATCTGATAAAATATCATAAAATCAAAATTTAATAGAATATCATATTCGTAACATTCTTTAGTGAAATTATAACATCTCGATTTCTAACATACGTTAAAAAGTTAATATAATTTATTTAACTACATATATCACCAAAAGTGTAATTATCTTTTCGTCACTCATCCAAAAAGAATTCCACAATAATTAAAAGATGAGTGACATATCGAAAAATGATTGGCAATATCATATAAGTGAAAGCAATTCACAAAAAAAATTCATGTTGTGATTAAAGGACCAGTAAATAAAACTTTCAAATCTTAAAAATTAACGTATCTAATGTTGCACGTGATAGAATGCCAAACGAGTAGGAGGTCCACTAGTCGCGAGCAATCAAAGTGTCTAGAAACTTTAGTGCTGGGGTGATTTTCAAGCAACTAATCGATCGCAAAACGTATAAACAATTTGTAAGGCACCACTGCTGAGCAAGTAGATGCAGTTTTTGATTTCAAAACACTAGAAAGGGATGAGCTCCAATGGCTCGACCCCTAGAATAATGCTTCTGAAAACTAATTTTAAGAGTTACAATCTGGAATGCAATATGACAATCTGGTCACTTTACTACCACCGTAAGTCACAGTCAGTTTTCTATCTTCTGTCTAAACATATTTAAACCATTTTTACAAAACCCGGTCCGGGCTATACTTTTTATTCATCCCTTAACAAAATCTTCGGACAAGGATAGTCTTCTAGACTATATCCGCCATCCAGATATTTCTGGTTCTATAATGAAAATCTCACAGCTCATTTTAGAACCATCCATATGCTCAACAGATATTAGATTAGTATTCGCGGTAAGAGGGGCTCAATTTAAGCTCAATCCACATGCATCGGATATAAATAATTTTCAATTTCTCATATTATATATGATATCATATATTCTTAACCAGCCATATAACAGTTTTTGATCAAGCCAGCTCTATAACTTAACCACCACTTTTCCTTCAATATATTTGGCTACATTAATGCATCTCTAACAAGGATTGTCATTTTGAAAAAGAAACATCTTTAAAAGAAATGGTGGAAAGGTATATGTCTTTGCAACGGACCTTCAATTTTTTTTAATTGTCTTTTGCATTTAACTCCTCAATTTTATTAATTAATTACCTATAATTTCTAAAATTTTATAAATACATAAAATAATATCTGAGATATATTGAAATAAAACATTTATGAGAAAATATAATAGTAAGTCCTAAAATATAAGTATAAATAGTATAGAAAATATTAATAAAATATGTGTAGTCTGAAAATTTATAAGAAAATATAATGAAAAATATTGAAATATGATATTGTAACATCCCGAGTTGTGATATATGAGAAAGGCTTAAGAGAATTGATTTGACTACTTATGTCACCAAAGTTGACTTACCTTTTCCGTCACACCTCCGTTTAAAACTCCAGGGTTAAGCGTGCTTATGCTGGAGTAGTGAAATGATGAGTAACCGGGAAGTGATTCGCGATACCGTGTGAGTGAGACCAAAACACGGGGAAAGGTCATGTGGTGATTGCAGGGTTAGTAAACAATGATTTCGAACCTTGAAAAAATTAACGCACGGCCGTCGGACAGGGGTGGGGCCCACGAACCCGATAGAGGGATGGATGACTCACCGATAGGGGCGGTTGGGGAGTTACAGATATATTTAAAATTATTCATCTGACTGTGAAATATACATAGTTATATAGACTAAAATAAAAATTAAATAGTGTTTTGTAAAGATTAAAAAATAAACCATTAAATTTAAAAGTGTATTATTGACTCTTTAAAATTTTGAAAGAATAAAAATATGTTAGAATGCAAAACCCTTAAAATTATATATATATATATATAATTGTTTTGACACATTTTACTAAATAATAATTTGTTTCTACTTTATATATATAATTATTTTATTTTTTTCGTGATGATTCATTATTTACGTGGGTTTCACATCATTTAACATTTTTTTATATTTGAACCAAAAAATATTATATTAATAAATAAAGAAAAAATAAAATTATTTTTTAAATAATAAATAATTATGGTCAATTTGTTAATATATAATTGGGTAACTATATATGTAATAAACCCAATATAAATAATATTACAAAAACTATTCATATAAAAATAATATACTACCTAATTATATTCTAAAATTTTAATAATAATATTCTTTTAAAAATTAATTAGTTTGGATGATATTCTTAACCTGATAAATGTTTAAATAATATATTTTTTTCAAAAAAAATAATGTGTTAAGCTATCAAGATAATTTGAAATAGTTTACTGCAAATTCACTTTTCATATTATTTAATCAATATGTTTAAAAGAAAGAGTATATTCGAAAGATAGATAATAATATATAATCTATATGTTGAATCTTAATTGCAATTTCAAGTAATATTAGCTCACTTATTATTGTAATAAAGGTAAAATAAACATTTAAAATGTAAAATAAAAAATCTTATTAATTATACAAACTTATGATTTCTAACAAGAATAACAAAAAATTGAATGTTAATATTACTTTTAACTGAAAGTAAACAAAATATTTCAAAACATGTAATAAAAATGTAGATATCTTTAATTATTTTCTACTTGTTCTTTCGTCCGTAGAACAGGTTAATCCTAGTAAGAGAATAAAGATCTTTTGGAAATGCTTTTAGTTGTATTGTCATTTATGATTTAAGCAAAAGAAAATAACAGAAAAAAAAAACAAATTCACTATCAGTGTGCTTTGGTTCACGCCAATTCAATATAGTTGGTATCGTGTATTCTAAGCTCAGGGCAATCCAACACCACTGACATTTCCCATGACAAATAAAACAAATGTCATATGGATTTCCAAAACCGACCAAATAATTATCGAGAACCTTTTATTTTGGTGAATGTAAATGTATAGCGACATGTGAGTAACCCATATGCTTTTTTCCTCTAATATTTCTTTTATTAACATGTACGAATTTAACATACCAACAAGTGGGAAATTTACAAATACATGGTAACTTTGTCGGAATATATCACGGTCGTACATAGTATAAAGAATATTAGTCATGTGAAAGATAAGTACAATCTTGGGGTGACCATTTTTTTCCATCGTAACCACAAAGCATTTTTAAAAAATCAATATTTTATATACAATTTTTAATAAAACATCAAGTGTGACTTTTTCAAAGAATATATAGATTATATATTGACTAAAATGATGGTGCATGACTAATAATATATGCCATTAGGTTTAAATATAGTATTATCAGTATTATTAACCGAAGTTGATTGACTACCGGCTCTAATCCACGTTTGTTCATGAAATCATCTAAAACCTATGGTTCAGATATGTGAATGGTTTTCGCCAAAAAAAAAAGTTATGTGAGAGGTAAAAGTGTGTGGCTGAGACCACTCGTCTAATGACAACAAAGAGTTCAGCAGTATTATAACTCCTATAAAAATTAGACAATACAGCAATGACATCACGATTATCATAATTATTTTCATAACGATATATAATCAACTTTGAAGTTTGAACGCAACATAAAAAGAAACATAGTATAGTGGCATGCCAAAACGTTAATTGGTCAGATAATTGCACCGGATAATTGCATATAGGTGGACATTAATTATCAGAATATGCTTGCTATAATAAATTATCAGTATATACTTATTAAAAATTCTCTAAAATAACAAACAAATTAGTATCCAAATTATTAATTGACATCTACATTGAACACGTTACTCATGTGATTGTTAACATTCGAGTTCTGATCCATAACGAATATTTTTAAGTGGACATGTCCGAATCAAAAAACAACAAAAATTGTTTGATGGAGAAACAAAGCACTATACCATTGTTGATTCTAAAGGAAAAAAAAAAGAAAACCAACAAGAAAATGCAAATGAAATTTGATTTATTTCTTTTTGGGTCTCTTTTTCTTTATCTTTATATGGAAGAATATAGAATTGCACGGAGGAGAAGTAGTCTTTGGGCATGTTCGGTCCACATTTTTTTCATTTTGGAACTTTTTGTTACTATAATCAAATCCAATATAATATATTTTAGAAATTTATGGCCACTATAATAAAAACAATGGAATATATTCACCAGACCATAATGATCGAAGCATAGCACGCATGTGTTTCACTAGGTTTCCAATATGAGCCACTCATATATTCACTTTTCCACTCTTTTCATATCCTCCACGCTAGCTACTGTAAGGTCATAGTCATAGACCCGTACGTGGGGCTCTTTGAGAGTGAAGTCGGTGATATCCATAGAATGGGATCCAACATAGGCCACGCCTGACCACCAAGCATATGTGGATGACTCTTATTTGTATCTGTGATACTACTAACACAATGGAAAAAAACCAAATGAAGTTTATAATCTTCTCTTCTGTGGTCCTTTCAACCGAAAGTAATAAATCCAAAATTTTAAAACCAAATGACCACGAAGAAAGAAACAGATGTAGTGGTTAGAATAGAACTTCCTTCTCATCATAGGAAACATCTGACAATAAACTTGCTACGAAACTACCTAGCAGGAGCAACAATAATCGAACCAGATTTTTCATAACATAATTTGGATTCGAAACGTAAACCCGTAAATCCTCTGATAAGTTATTTAGACCTTAGTCCAAAAATTAAATTTTCAACATTAACTTAAAGCTTGTTAATCCGTGGGTTCTCTTTTTTTTTAACACAACTCGCAGGTTAGCTAATTACAAATATTAAAGTACAATAATTCAATTAATTTTAAATGTAATATTTAAATGTAATATTTAAATGATCTGACCATATGTTTGAATTTTTATAAATCGATTAAAAGCGATGGATAATAGCTAAAAAAAATCATAAGTCAACTTATAACAACTACGATTCAATAATTAATTGGATATGATAAACAGACTACTAACAGACTACTATCTTTAGTTTATAAGCTTTGTTTTTTTTTTCTTTAACAGATTCACAAACTATTAACAATTGTTACTGAACCGAACCAATCTATCACCAAATAACCCATTATGACACCTTTATCTAAGTAGCTGTGGCCGCTTCTCACGCTAACGGAGACCATCAACTGTGCCTTAAGAACTTTATTTGTGAACTATTTTTAATGGATGTAGAATATTAATAGTAGAGGAATAACTTCAGATAGTCCTAAAAAAATTTTTGTCACAAAAATAGCATTTAAGAAGAAAAATGACCAAAATAACATTTATTAAAAGGTTAACAAAATGACTAATATACATTTATAGTCTTTGAGTTAACTAATCTATACTTATGGTTTAGAGTTATGGGGTGAGGTTTTGGGGGTGAGGTTTAAAATTAAAAAAATAATATAAAAATTAATTTTTTGAAAATAAAAAAATGTTAGTTTTGTCATTTTTATTCTTGAAAACTATATTTGTGACAAAAACTTCAAAAATGGTTACTTGAGAGATTTGCTCTTAATAGTAATATTTTCTAATTGGAAACGTAAGATGTTTTAAGAATCTTTGATCTATAAAAATATATAGAACACTTTTGTACTATTTTATATAAAAAAATCATTAAATACTGCTTACACTTTTGTTTTTTTTTACAATTGTTTTGATGAACCTTACGTATATTTTAGTGATATGTTTTAAGAAAAGTGAATTTAGTTTTTTACTCTACAGTGTTTTGAAAGAGAAGATATTAACATGTGCTTTTTTCTTTTTCAACAGTAGGGAGGGTCATTGGTTGGAGGGTGTAAATAGTATCTTTAACTTTTAGTTTTTATCTACAATTTTTAAAAACACCAATCATGTAAAATAAAATCCACATCATAATCAACACAAACTAATCATCAACATAGTGATGTTTAAGGATTTGATTGGCTTATATGCAATTGTATATAAACATAGACTTGGACTACTTGTACAAGATTACTGTTGGTGCGTTTTCCGTTTTATGACCATTTTATAACGTTACTAA
Source organism: Moricandia arvensis (assembly GCA_905132765.1). Classification (NCBI taxonomy): domain Eukaryota; kingdom Viridiplantae; phylum Streptophyta; class Magnoliopsida; order Brassicales; family Brassicaceae; genus Moricandia; species Moricandia arvensis. The sequence continues at coordinate 54,622 of CAJHQP010000198.1, read as the reverse complement.
ATGCTTCCAGTCAAAAATCATTTATGACCATTTTATAACGCTACTAATTGTTTAGGGCGCTGGATCAACTGTATAAACTACCCAAATTGTTTTGTTTAACGATAATTAAGTGTCCTAACCAATCAAGCTAACATACAATGCACTAACCAACCAAGCTAACATACAATGCACTAACCAACCAAGCTAACATACAATACTCATGCATAATATTATATTTGTGCCAAACATAATCTTTATATTGCTCTTTAAAAAAAAAACATAATCTTTATCTGATTATAATTATGATTAAAATTCGTATATAGGATAACATTTGTCTGCAGTCTGGATAGCTGAATTGTTTATGTTACCATCTTCTGGGCGACACCTGTAAATTTTAATATTGCCCTGCTTTTTTTTCGGAACACCAATATTTTATCGCCCTGCTTATCTATAGTTTATCACGAAGAAAAATTGTGCTACTCGAATATAATATATGACTCCTGAGTCCTTTGGAACGTTCATTTTCTTCTAAAATAAGATGGCACTAAAATACCAATTTATTTTTTCCTGGTCGGCAAATCACCAATTATTTACGACAGGCATGTCAAATAATATAGGTATTACAGCAGGCATCTTATCTGGTATTCTTTTTCTCGTTGTAATGTGTTTCTAAAAAAAAAAACAATGCTCCTTTGGGGAAAGGAAGATCAATATCATATAGATATAGCCTAGGTTTGTATTTTTCTTAAATGCCAATTCGCCGAGATTTTATTTGTGTATTTTTCTTAAATGCCAATTCGCAAAGATTTTCTACCTAATTTTTGCTAAATTGATATCTCTCTTTGAGGTTCACTTGCAATCGTCCAAAATCATAAAATATAATTTGATCAATTTCTATATCGATGAAATACTTTCTTCTTTTGTTTACTTGACAAATATATGTAAATGGCAATCTATATATATATTTCTGAATTCTCAAAGTTTCTCCACAATTGTCAGATATTTTACATGGTTCTCTAGAATATATATATAAAGGTTCTAAGTGCTGACCAAATGAAATAATGAGAACAATGAGTTCATTTTTATTACTTAAAATTTATTTTATTTGTAAGAAAATATTTTTGAGAAATTATTTGAAATACCATAAGTTGAATATCACTTTTTCAAAAATAGTCTAATATTTGAATTAAGGGTTTATTGATTATTATTGTTTAGAGTTTGGTATTTAGGGATGAGATTGAGTTAATAAACTTTAATAAATATTTTATAAATGATTACTAACTTTCTAAATGATTTAAGAGAGTTAATTTAGTGTTTTGATCACAAATTTAGAATATTTATTAAAATGGTTATCCTTTAAAAATACATTTAAAAGTTGTTTCAGATTTGTGATAGAATTATAATTCCTCCATATTTTTCACATGGTTTTTTGTCATTTCTCATTTTAAAATCATCATAGAACGTTGACAAAAAAATCAATATAGAACAAAAACATTTTAATGAAAGTTGGAAATAAACAACAAATAAATGCACTCCTGTTTTGTTCATTTTTCATTCATATTTTTCTTTAATAAGTAGTTAGATCCTAAATGCTTCAGAATCAAGCTTACAAAACTGTAAATGTTACTTTACAAAAAAAAAACCGGTAACTGTTACATACCTCAGTGTTGTGTGCATAATGTTGGATTGGTAGCGAATACAAATCAAAACAGAAACATAAAACTTTATATAAAAACGCTTAAGTTCTGTACAAAAGAAAAAAAAATCAAACTAAGGACTACTCTAACTATAACACCAAATTGTATTGAAAAACATCAAATTTGAAGTTATGGTATTCAACCTTATTTTTTTATCTCTAATCACAACACCAAATTTTATATCAAAAATAATATAGTATATTATTAATTTTAGTTTCAGTTTTAATACATTATTATATATAATTGACTAATTATATTTTTTATCACATTTAGGTTTAATTATGTTCACTTGTTAAAATTTTGTAATTTTATCTCCATTATTTATTTAGAAATTTTACATAATATATTAGTTAAAATTAAATTTTATACATTTACAATTGAAGCGTACGGGAGAAATGATTGTATATTTTGTTACAACATCAAACTTATAATACTCCCTTTGCTATATCATTAATTCAAATTTTAAATAAAGTAATATTTTAAGATATAGTAATATAAAAATAATAAATATAAAATAGTATGATATGTTTAGTTTTAACTATAAATATAAACTGACTAATAATACTAATATAAATATAACTACATAAAATTAAAATATTTTAATATTTAGTGTGATGAATAGCGGAAAACGAAAAAATCTCACCTAAAGTTATTGTCTTTGCATTATATCAATGAGTGGGGAGATACTTTTCTTTTTTTTTTGAAAGAAATGAGTGGATTTAAAAAAAAATGATAAACCATTCCCGGGAGAGAGAATGTGAAAGCCTCGGTGGTCACGCGTGTGTGCAAATCTGATGTGGTGCGGATTCGAACTCGGGTCCCTTTATGGATCCACGGAACGCCTTGACCACCCGACCACAAATGCATGGTTAATGAGTAGATTTTATTTCTGACCAAGTATGTGTTTCAAGTGACATTATCAACTACATGGAAAGAGAGAAATGAGACAATGCATAGAGAAAACATGAACAATTCGGCAGCTCTGATCAAAAGGTGTCGATAAGGTAGTAAGGAATCACATCTCGAGCTTATGTCTCATGGGAATCAGCAAGTATACAAAAAACCATTAAAACATGGTTTTCAGTGGGATAACATCTGAGTTCTTTTATTTTTGGTTTTCTTAAGCGATAATTTAACAACATACATTGTACAAAAGTGTTTCTTGTTGAGTAAATATAACATTCATTCCAAATAAAATAGTGGTACATCAAATTTGATTTTAATAGCTTTTAAGAGATGGGAATAAACATGCTCTTATTAGAAAAGAACTACATCAAACGTGAACTACATCAAACGTGAACTACATCAAACGTGGTGGTTTGGAGTTTAGTTGGCTTAAATAATACAGAACTAATTAATATTGGTATGATAATGTGTGTGGCTGGCCAAGAGCAAATACCTCATAGACAGCGAACCACTAACTAGCGCGAACCAGGCCACAAAACTGTCTACGTTCAATCTTACTGGAGCGGGCCCCACTGTGTGTTAAAAGTCAACTCAATCACCCAAATAAATCGCTCTTTCCGTTTGACTTTTTCGCTTTTCTCGTCACTAATGGCATTTTCGTAAAATCAGTTCGATCTAACCGCTTTGATGTGTTTCTACTTTCTAGGTTTCAAGACTTCTGTCATTATCACCTCATATAACTTTTTTTTATTCCCCCTGGAAAACAAAGAGTATCATCATAATCACGAATTTAATCTCTTATAATTCAAAGTTTATTTCAGTTAAAAAGATATAATCGATTTTATCAACCAGACGTTTCTCTTCTACTGAATATTCTTTATATTTTTCCGAAGAGTTTTCCCTAGTTTAAAACAATATATATTTTCGTGGGAAATTTTACATATCTTCTCTGTTTTTCTAATTGATATTTTGAGACATTCAGCGATATATATAATCGATTTTATCAACAAAACGTTTCTCTTCTACTGAAAATTCTTTGTATTATTTTCTGAAGAGTTTTCCCCAATTTAAAACAATATATATTCTTGAGAAATTTTACACATCTTCTCTGTTTTTTTAATTGATATTTTGAAACATTCAGCGAACCTGGACACGTTCGGGTTCACTAATTTTAATGTTTTCGACTTAGAAAAAAGAATATTTAAAGATCTGGCGTTCTAATCTGAAAAAGAGAGGTTGTAACTTGTAAGTTACTGTGTCTCTCGTAAACTTTCTTCTACTTCTTAAATATATATTTTCTTTCTTTCTCGAATTTTTAATCACTTTTCGCATAAGAAATAAATAAAACCACGTGAAATATATTTGGAGGAAAAGGCTAAACAAAAGAAATCGAACTTCTTCCTCTTCTTTTCCAGGTAAGTGGTGGTGCTTTGACCTTCCAACTATCAATGGTTATGCATTACTTGTTACTTTACCTACTTATTATTTCATCATTTTTATTTTTTAAATTTATTTAGTCAAACATCTTTTTTTTTATTTCCCCATTTATAGAATACACGTCTGTATACGTTTAATGATATGCACATTTTATTGTTTAAGCTTAATCATAGTTTTGATTAGTTCCTTTTCAACAGTGTTATTCTGTGCACAATAAAAATCCCCAATATTATAAGATCATTGATTGCATACAGACATGCATAGCACCTATTATAAAGATAAGAGCTTTTCTTTGATATTATATCAATTAACGCAAATTTTAATGATACATACATCATTCTTGTTTAATTGTATTGATCACGAAGTCATAACATTTTGTTTTTATTTGGTATTCTGGCTTCAGCTAGTACCAAAAAAAATATATCTTAACGTTTAAAATCTTTGCATATAAATTGAAAACGCCACGTAAGTTGAAAAATGTCTGTTTGAAAACTTATAAGAGCAGCCACCGTATTTAAAATGATCCAGCCACGTTAAACCACGCACAAAAGACTTCTATCCAGAAGTAACTATTCAAATAAATGTAATTGTTTTCCTTAGAATTCTAATAAACAAATTAATTCGAAATTGACATAACAGCTACATAGTTTTAGTTTGGACAAGATGTTGAGTCCATATTAGAAGTTTAGAGCCAATAAAAAAGAGCACACATATATGTGTGAGTTAGGTTTGTTTTTGTATTTGTTAGATCTTGTTTCTAAAATTTGTGTTTAGTTAGGTTTGTATTCTGGGGATTTTAGGTCTTGTTTCTAGAATTTCTGTTCAAGCAACCGATCTAAGAAAATCTGGATATCAAATGTTAATTAATTTGATTATTATCGAATGTTTTCGAATATTCCAAAAGATTATTTTTTATTTGTTTTTAAATGCTATACATCTTAATCTATAATGGATAGGAAGATAAACAATGTTAATTTCTCGTCATTTATTCATGGATATGTATTGGCATTTCTACATTTATTGTAAACATCTACCTATCGCCACGTGGTGGTGTTCTGGTCAACGATCTCTCCTTAGGCATGTTTAATGTAGGTCCCTTAAATTGGGTCCCTTAGCGTATGATCCGGGACCTGCATTAAACATGCCCTTATGACCAAAAAAAAATTACGAAATCAATGAATTGAAATAGTGTGCAGTTTTGCCCGAAGAAAAATTGTCACAAAAACCATTGACTTGATTTATTTTAACTTAAATGTCGATAGATATAAATAAACAAGTTGCAATCTATTAAGACTATGCACTTGGTCCCTTATCTATCCAGGTTCAATATAGGGTTTCTCAACTTTGTTTTTGACATTCTCTTCTCATAATAATTAATTAAAAACAATCTCCTACATTTTCATTATAAATAAGCTTCTTTAATGTTGCCACAAAAGGACACTTAAGTCGTATACAAACCAAATATCCACTTTTCCCGCTATCTATTCCTTTCCTGGTTCGATTATGTTACACTCCAAAAGTTTTTAAAACCAAACCTTAAACATTTGCAAGTGACTTAACCTAACTAGTCTCTTGTTTTGTTTGCAGATACATAGCCTATGGCTGCGAGAAACCACCATGTGGACGGTGATGCAAGTCCGGCAACGGACGGTGGTCCCATGAAAGTGTCGACTCCCCGACATAAAGTTGGGGTCCCACCGAAGCAAAACCTGTTCCAGGATTTCATGTACACGTTCAAAGAAACATTCTTCCACGATGATCCTCTCAGACATTTTAAAGATCAGCCTAAGTCCAAGAAGTTCATGCTCGGTCTCCAATCTATCTTCCCGGTTTTCGATTGGGGACGTAGCTACAATCTCAAGAAGTTTCGTGGTGATCTCATTGCCGGTTTAACTATTGCCAGTCTTTGTATTCCTCAGGTGAAAAAAACTAGTTACACTAGTTGTTACTTGTGTCACAAGTTATTTATCACCTTCCATTTTTTCTAATGTATATTCTATGATATGATTCCAGGATATTGGATACGCTAAGCTCGCCAATCTGGACCCTAAATATGGTTTATGTAAGTTTGTAACTCTTGAGTCATCACACTTGACCTAGTTTGAAAAACAAAGACAATTCATATTATGTTTGAAAATGATTTTACAGATTCGAGTTTTGTTCCACCGTTGGTGTATGCTTGTATGGGGAGTTCAAGGGATATAGCAATAGGACCTGTCGCTGTGGTTTCTCTGCTGCTAGGTACTCTCCTCCAAGCTGAGTATGATCCAAACACAAACCCTGATGAATACCTCCGCCTTGCCTTCACCGCCACGTTTTTCGCCGGCGTCACCGAAGCAGCCCTTGGATTCTTCAGGTTAGGGTTCTTGATTGATTTCCTTTCCCACGCGGCCGTGGTTGGATTCATGGGTGGTGCAGCCATCACAATCGCTCTTCAGCAGCTCAAAGGGTTCCTAGGGATCAAAAAATTCACCAAGAAGACCGATGTCATAGCTGTTTTAGATTCTGTCTTCAGCTCAGCTCGTCACGGTGTAAGACTCTTCTTTTTGTGTTCTTGATTCCTACATTGTGTAATATATTTTACTAATACATGTCAACTTGGCTGTGCAGTGGAATTGGCAGACTATACTTATTGGTGCATCCTTCTTGACCTTCCTTCTCACTTCTAAGCTTATTGTAAGAATATTATATAAATATTATTGAAATATCAAATAGTTTGTTCTTTTTGTTTTGATGTGAATGTGACATCACTTGGCTTGCTTGGAATAGGGGAAAAGGAACAAGAAACTGTTCTGGATTCCAGCTATTGCACCACTGATATCAGTTATTATCTCCACCTTCTTTGTCTACATAACACGAGCCGACAAACAAGGAGTCCAAATCGTAAGAACTCACGCAGCCTATTCTAAGTAGTTACTTGCGTCAGAAGGTACTCAACTTTGTATTAACATGTTTCCCTTCTTTGATGAATGAAGGTGAAACATCTCGACAAAGGGATCAACCCTTCATCTTTTGATCAAATTTACTTCTCCGGAGATAACTTGGCAAAGGGTATTCGTATTGGTGTAGTCGCTGGAATGGTTGCCTTAACAGTAAGTTACAAACAATTAAGATTTTAATCTTAAAACCAATTGGTTATAAGCACAACTTTCTCATGAGAATCAAATATTTCCAATGTTCAAAAAAATATTAGGTGGTAATTAAGCTTTGTGTAGAGGATTAGCGCCTAGACGGATGTTTATGTGCTTCTATACCAATTTTTTTTAAAAAGAATGTTTTAGAAAAATTATGTTGCTTATGATCGATTTATCCTATAAGCAGAGTTTACACCGATTTTAAGAACACTGAATATTTCAATGCCTTCACAGGAAGCTGTAGCGATTGGAAGAACCTTTGCTGCAATGAAAGACTATCAAATCGACGGTAACAAAGAGATGGTAGCCCTAGGTGTTATGAACGTTGTGGGTTCAATGTCCTCATGCTACGTAGCGACAGGATCATTCTCAAGATCAGCTGTAAACTTCATGGCTGGATGTCAAACCGCTGTTTCCAACATCATAATGTCAATCGTAGTTCTCTTAACACTCCTCTTCCTCACTCCTCTCTTTAAGTACACACCAAACGCCATCCTCGCAGCTATCATCATCAACGCGGTGGTTCCTTTGATTGATATCCAAGCTGCGGTTCTGATCTTCAAGGTTGATAAGCTCGACTTCATCGCTTGTATGGGAGCTTTCTTTGGCGTCATCTTTGTCTCCGTTGAGATTGGACTTCTCATTGCCGTATGTCTCAAGCTGTATAAACCCTAAATCTATATGGCCATCATGATTTCATTTGCTGATTTTGTTTGTGTGTTTTGTGGATAGGTCTCTATATCGTTTGCTAAGATTCTCTTGCAAGTGACAAGACCTAGAACCGCGGTTCTTGGAAACATTCCAAGAACTTCAGTATACCGAAACATCCAACAGTATCCTGAAGCTACTATGGTTCCAGGGGTTCTCACAATTCGTGTTGACTCGGCGATTTACTTCTCCAACTCAAACTATGTTAGAGAAAGGTAAACACTGAAAAAACGTTTTAACCTTAGTCTTGAACTGTTTCTTGCCTTACAAGAACTCTAATCTCGGAACCCTAAAATTTTGACAGGATCCAAAGATGGTTACATGAGGAAGAAGAGAAGGTGAAAGCAGCAAGCCTACCTAGGATCCAGTTTCTAATCATTGAAATGTCACGTAAGTAAACTTTACTCCTACAAATTTTCTATGTAGTCAGTGCCGGTTTTGGACCTATTTACATAGTTTATACCAAACCTAAATGTTTTATGGTTTCATAAGTTACAAATCTGGCCAACTATGTAGTTTTGTCTAGTTATTTTTCCTTATAAATAAATATTAATGTAAACAATACTTTTCAGCTGTTACGGACATCGATACAAGTGGTATCCATGCCCTAGAAGACTTATACAAATCTCTCCAGAAAAGAAATATTCAGGTACACATATACAAACAAAATATAATTAATGCTTAGTTGAAGAAGATAGCCTTTTGGAGAGTTATAAAGTTTGATTATTGGTTTTGTGTTTAATTATTAACAGCTGATTCTTGCGAACCCTGGACCGTTGGTGATTGGCAAGCTACACTTGTCGCACTTTGCTGACGTGTTAGGACACGACCATATCTTTCTAACCGTGGCTGATGCCGTGGAAGCTTGCTGTCCAAAACTCTCAGACGAGGTCTGAGATTCAAAGAAAGATGAAGACAATGACGAAGAAAGAAAGATGTACATATTGTGAAAAAAGAGTGTGTTTGCTTTTACTTGTTGCATCTTTGGTCTCCTTTTGTTTATGCCACAAGAGAGGTCAAGTGTAAAGTTGACCTCAAGGTCCCTACCTTTGCGTCTTGCTTTTCTACTTTTGTAATGAGTACAGATTTACCGAATTGCCATTTCAAATCTAAATTCTCATATGAAATTAAATATCCTAAATCAAATTCTAAAAAATCAAATTAACAACAATGATGGAGAAGAAGTCCAACCTTGAGATCTATATGTTTGGATAAACCGATGATAACTCAAATGTGACAAGTTGGAATTTATCCTTGTTGACAGAAAAAAATATCATCTTATCCCATATTCTTAGCACTAAGCAATCATATTTTCTGTTCATTGTTTATTTAATAAGTCAATTTTTGATAGGTTGGCATGTTGGCGAATAATCAGACAACGTTATGTACGTCACCAGAAACATGGCCAGATTCCTCTTTTTCTACTAAACGCAATGCACACACGATACGGTGCGTATTAACAAGTCTTACTTTGAAATGGTCTTGAAGGCTTCTCTCTGTTATATTGGGCATTACTGAAGCAAAGCCCAACCTATATTATTTTTTTGTCGTAAGCCCAAACTAAATTAATCAACGAAAACCAATATCTTTGTGAAGTTTCTTAAAACGCTGGTTCGGCAAGTTTTTCTTTTTGATTTACTTACAAAAAAGGCAGTCTTGAGGGCGTCTCTCTACTATATTTGGGCTTTATTGGATCAAAGCCCAAACCATAAGAATCCACGAAACCCATTTATCTAAACGCCGCGTTTTGATTTTTTATCTGTTGTATTAGTTGCCGCCTCCGACGTTATCCGTAAAAGCGTTTAGGTTCGGTCAATCTCTCCGCCGTCAATGGAGCTTCTCCTCACCTTCCGCTCCGTCGGCGTTCATCTTCTCCGTCACGCCACTCCGATCATAACCCGATCCAGACCCACCTCTAAAAACCTCTCCTTTCTCTTATTCTCCTCCTCTGCTAAAACCCTTCTCCTTAAACCCCGAGCCGCGTCGTCAGGTTTGAAAACGGTTTCTAATTTCGATTCCAAAACCCTAATTGCTCTAATGGGTTTCTCTCTCTCTCGTTTTTTATTGTTTTTTCAGAGAAGGGTTCTTTTGTTTACAAGGGAGACGAGCGTGTGGTGGGTTGTCTTCAGAGCAATGTAGCTGACGACGCACTCGATAATCAGTTTCAGAGCTCGAGTACTATTGTGGCTATTGTGACGCCGATCGGTGGACCACCTGGTGCTGTTGGAATCGTGCGGTTGTCGGGGGATAAGGCTGTGGAAGTTGCTGGAAGTGTCTTTCGTTCTGCTAAGAGGAGGAGGAAGGAGAGTGGTTTGTGGCAGCCGAGGAGTCATTTTGTGGAGTATGGAGTTGTTGTTGATTCTAAAGGCAATGTTGTTGACGAGGTAAAGTTCTCAACTTTTTTCAATTCCATTGACGCTAATAGTAAAAAGCTTCAGGCTTTGTATGTCAAAATATAGAATCTGAGTGTGAGTCTTGCTTATTAGGTTTTAGCTGTGCCTATGTTGGCTCCTCGGTCATACACAAGGGAAGATGTAGTTGAGCTTCAGTGTCACGGTAGTGAAGTTTGTCTGCGGCGTGTTTTGAGGGCATGTGTTGATGCTGGAGCAAGATTAGCTGAACCAGGTCAGTAACTATCTTCTTTGTCCATCCTTTGTGTTACAAATGTTTTTGTTATTTGATTGATGTGTGACTTCTTAGGTGAGTTTTTGACTGTATCAGAAGTTAGATAGATGCAAAGATTCTTATTTATTCTAAGAATACCTAAGAACTAATGTCTAGATCAACAGAAACAATGGTTGAGAATACCCTTTTTCTTGGCGCTTTATCAAAAGCTCTTTAGAGATCTCTTTCTATTATAAGTAAAGCTATAAAACTCTAATCTTGATTAAAATAGAAAAACTATTAAAATAAAAATAGTCCTAATTCTAGCTACATCAGTTTTGGCTATAGATTCTGAGTCCTCCTTTTTTTAACCAGGAGAGTTTACACTTCGTGCGTTTCTAAATGGACGTTTAGACCTTACACAAGCTGAAAACGTTGAGAAGCTTATCTCGGCCAAGTCTTCTGCTGCTGCAGATGCTGCTTTGGAAGGGATTCAGGTATAACATCTCTGCACTCCTTGTGATCTTAATATAGTTTTAATCATTGTTATAAGTGTTTATCTTCTTCCTTTTAGGGAGGCTTTTCATCTTTGGTCAAATCATTAAGAGCACAATGCATTGAGCTCCTCACTGAGATCGAAGCTCGTTTAGATTTCGAAGACGAGATGCCTCCATTGGATATAGACTTAGTTATTAGCAAAATAAACAGCATGTCTAAAGACGTGGAAAGTGCGTTAGATACAGCAAACTATGACAAGCTTCTTCAAACCGGGTTGCAGGTAAGCTAGTTCTTGTTCATGCTTTTAAGCTTGTTTAAGTGTTTGGTATATATCATTTGTCTTTCGTGCTGAAACGTTGCAGATAGCTATTATTGGTCGTCCTAACGTGGGGAAATCAAGTCTTTTAAATGCATGGAGCAAAGTATGATCATTTTCATATCGTTAACACAATTTTTATACATTTTAGATTCAAGTTACATATCCACTGGTGATTTTAACTTTAGCGTGCAGAGTGAGAGAGCCATTGTTACAGAAGTTGCTGGAACTACTCGTGACGTAGTGGAAGCTAGTGTTACACTCCGTGGCGTGCCTGTCACTCTTCTCGACACTGCTGGTATCAGAGAAACCAATGACATTGTCGAAAAGATAGGAGTTGAGAGATCAGAAACAGCTGCTAAACTTGCTGATGTAATAATCATGGCGGTGAATGCTGTTGAAGGGTGGACTGAAGAAGACACTGAGCTTCTACATAAGATACAATCCGACAAGGTACGTTATTTCACTTCTTCTTTTTGGTTATTATCACTGATGTTGTTATGTTGTGATCTTTGGTGAAATGAAACAGCCTATGATTCTGGTGATGAACAAAATCGACTGTGCTTGCTGTGAAGAACAACTAGAAGACAAGAAGAGAGAAGCTTTCCATAGATGTGTATTTACATCTGCTGTTACTGGTCAAGGAATTGAAGAGCTTGAAGAAGCAATATTGGAGATTCTTGGTCTTGATCGTGTCCCTAGTGGAGGACATCAATGGACAGTGAATCAGGTCTTTTGTTCTTATTTTGTTTTGTTTGTAGCTGTTAACTTTTGAATGTTGCATTTATGCCCTTCCCTTCCTTTTGTGTGTATCAGAGACAATGTGAGCAACTAGTGCGGACTAAAGAGGCGTTAGAGAGACTGAGAGAAGCAATCAAAGATGAGATTCCGATTGATTTTTGGACGATTGAGCTTAGAGAAGCTGCTCTGGCGCTTGCTCAGATCAGTGGCCAAGATGTCTCTGAAGAGGTCTTGTCCTCCATCTTTGCCAAGTTTTGTATTGGTAAATAAAATAAACTCATTGCTTTACTTCAACTTATGTTACCAAGTGTCTACAGTTACTGCATCCTTGTAGAAAACAATTTACACAAAAACTAGTATCACTAGAATCTTTTTTAACACCTCATTTATTAATGAAAATTATATGTTTTATGAATATTTACATTTGACGGTTTTTACACCATTCTTAATTGTTTTATAAAGATTTATACTACCAGTTTTATTTGCATCATATTAAATCATTCTTCATTAATCCACATCTATAATTGGCTTAGTGAATCAGACTACTGAATTAGTGATATTCCACCCTCTAAATTTAATAAATAGAATTGTTTTTAGTTATTTTTAATATTTTATTTTGACGTACAATAATTGGGGTCAACTTCAGAATTTATTTAAAATGAAAAGAAGTGTGTATACGTATTGTAGTAAGTAAATGTCCTGATTGATTTTGTTGCTTGTGAATGATTGCCATCGTTAATTGATAAACAACGTCAAAAAAATAATAATGAAAGCGAATAGTGAAACGGAACCAACCCGACCAAACAAAAATAATGAAAGCTGTGGGCCAGATGTTGAAGCCCACTAGTGAAAGAGAAGATGGCCCACTTTCAATTACTAAGATTGATATTTGGAAATGGGGACCAATTACGTTTGGACAATACCACTTTTTTGACTCACTTGTGTCCACTTGTCCTCTCTCAATCATACCAATCCTCTATTACCACCAAACTTCCACGTCAGATTCAGCTTCTTCACTGTCATTTACTATCATTTTACAAAATTATTATTTGAATGTTACAGAAAATTTAAAATCAATTAGTCATATTCATATGTTTGGTACCACATCTAACAAATAAATCCATGAATTTCCATTTTGAGTCATTTGAATGCTAACGTTTTATGTTTTGCATTAAAATTGATATACAGCTGACCTATTTAAACTTATTGAAGCAAAATATTTTCCATTTTATTTTTAATGATGTTTATATTGTCATATAAATAAACATATAGTGTTTTTTGGGTCAAGAGATCATGATTCGAATCTTCTCAATTTCAGTAAGGGTTGACCATTATTTTAATTTTAATTTTGACCCAAAATATCAATGTTATAAAAAGAAAGTAGCATGGTATATAGTTTGGATTCCATGCTATTTAAATATTTAAGACGAGTACATGTGTTTAACTAAGATAGTATAACAATTCTGTAATTGCGAGCTAGATTAAGTTATTGTATGTTCTTTTTATACAAAATCTATTGTTGTGTGAACTTTGAACTCCAGACCTAAAATAAAATCCTGGTTGAGAGTAGGATGGATAGATTGATCTTTTCTAGTTGTATCTGCGTTTGAGTTTTGTTTATTGTATTATAACTTGTACCCTTTATTGATCAAATAAAAATAAACTCATGCTGATCTCATTTCTTGAAACTGTCATTTAAAAAAAAAAAAAAAAAACATATCTTCGAGCTTACAAAGTGGAGACCGACCATTTTGGTACAATGTGCCGCTCTGTTTATCTCTAGTTTTCATGTATAAAGAGAGGTAGCAATGCACCAATCACAATAAGTTTTTATTGTGATTTTCGATCACAAAATATTTTTTAAAAGAAAAGTAATAGAGCTTTTGGAGGAGTGTCTTCCCCATGCAAAAACATGTTCAAACATTTTTGTTTGGCATTAAGGCTAATAAAATTAAGGTAAATGCTAAAGTCTGGTGAGAGATATGAAGACATGTGAAGTGGAGAAACGAGAGGAGGCTCTATATAACTGCAAAGGGCAAATTGAATTAAACGTTGTTGTCAGTTTTCATAAAGGTGGTCCATTTTTTTAATAACCCACACGTTAGGAACCAAATAACAACATTTCCCTTTCAATTTTCATTATTTTCATATATATTTTGTTATTATTTAGAATTTGAAATGAGTTTTTTTGTAATTATTATTATTTCTTTTGGTTTTATTCCGAGTGAAAGAAAGTGACTGGATGGAATGGACAATTAATGCTTGAGGACAACTATCGTTGATGTGGAAAGTTAATTATTGTTAATTTAGTGGGCCCATCATGTAGCCCAATGGGCCATTTGAAATGATCTGAATTTGATTATATCTTTTTTACCTGTTTAACAGTGGAGAAAATAACTCATGTTATTCTGTATAGGGAGACAATAACATAGAACATTTACTGTATTACACAAATATAGTTTTTGTTACACAATAACATAGTTCTTGTCTTACCCTAATATATTATTAGTTCCATATTTCTGACGTGACATTATCATGAAGCTAATATAATTTGATCAGAAAAAAATCAACGGTTCAGATTAAGTCCTCAGCTTCTTTATCTTCTCTCTTCCTTCTCCTTCCTTCACTCCCTCCTCTCTCTTTCTCTCTTCCCTCGCTCTCTAGATTTGCTCTCTTCAGAGCCTAAAAGCAGAGCACATACACACACACACTAACAAGATGCTGCTTGGAAAGAGACAACGACCACCGATCAACAGAACAACCAGTCTGTCCGAGATAAAGTTTGATCTAAACCTTCCCAGCGAACCAGAGTCATCATCAAACAACCAGCAGAGTCCCGTTACGGTACCAAACGGTTCCAACGGTCAACACGTAGCAGCAGCAGCAGCCGTGGATCAACGGTTCTTGGCTATGGTCACACCGAGAGGTAACCCGAGGAGACACTCAGGCGACTTTTCCGATGCTGGACATTTCTTGAGATCTTGCTCCCTCTGTGAACGCTTACTTGTTCCTGGCCGTGACATCTACATGTACAGGTATGTATATAAAACTAATATTAATAAAAACTGTAGACTCTTGAATCTTGATCATAGAATTATAGTGAAAGTAAATTTTATTTTTTACTATTTTAACCGTTACATGAAACTGGTTTTTAGAACTCAAATCCTAACAAAAAGAAAAGTATAATTGGAAAGTTGTATTATTACTAATTATTTTTATAATTATTTTTGTAATGAAAATGGCAGGGGAGACACGGCGTTTTGTAGCTCAGAGTGCAGGCAACAGCAAATGACACAAGACGAGGGAAAAGAGAAAGTGAAGCCGGCGAAAGAGTCGGCGGTGCCAGCCAGAGCCAAACCCGGCAAAGGAGGGAGAGCTGCAGCCGCCGTGTAGTCCTCCTCCTTCACACTCGTTTTCACATACATTATTATATAGTTATATACCATGTATTATGTGTGGCCTTGTTATGTGTTTGTATATGATTATGATGGGTAATACATATTCAAAACATTGAGCGTTAATTAACCTGTTTTTAATCACTCTCTCGTGTGTTGTGGTGCATGGAATTATATAATATGTTTTTTCCGAGGGTTTGTTTTTACAAGTTTTGATCTATTTGAATAATCCAATGTAAGATTAAAAGTTTATGAGAAAAAAATTAAGTACTTGACCTGCTGGTCAAGTGGTAAGGAGGCGAGTCTGGGACGCTAACACGTTTCAGGTTCGATTTACCTGCTATACAAAACTAAGTCACAATTATCATGATCACCTTACACGGATATAGACTTATGTTTTTAGGACCCATTTAAATACCCGAAGAGAGGGTCTATCCGTGGGCTGCACCTCCCCTTAGAGATTAGTCTGGGCCTCTCCATAGACCTGGAATACCCCAGGTTAAACCTAAAAAAAAATTAAGTACAGAAAATTTAAGAGTAAAAGTTTACAGTGAATTTATGTGGGCGAGGTTGCATAGATTGAATCTAGATATTTAGAATCAACGATAAAAACAAATACTAACAGTAGTCTTTTTGTATCTCATAAGCTGGATATCATCGGAGATTACGAAGAATCTATCAAAAAAATAGAAATGCAGTGGGATTGGTTAATCACATATGTACTCTTTCACAGGTAGAACAAGTATGTGTATATAATACGTTTACTCTATTGGAGAATTAATTCCAGTTTTTTTTTCAATTTTAAGTCAACTAAAGTTGATGTACAATTTTTTTACTGTATGTGGCCCTTTGTGTACCTTTTTAAAACACACTTATACCCATACATACGGTGTTTGTCTTTGTGTATGACAATATTTTTTGGAACTTTTTCTTTGTTATATGTAGATTTATACGTATATGAATAGACACAATTAATTAAATACGACGTTGATTGAGTCAGGAATCTAATGCCTAATCAGCATGGGTCCTAGTATCCACCATTCGGAAAACTTGAGAGATTCTCTTATTATATGATCTTTTTTTTTTTGTCTATAAAGGTCGTTACAGTTTTGACAAATTCCTAATGACATTTTTGTGTTTCCACTTTGTTTAAAAACTTTTGCAAACACACACAAACTTTGGAGCTGGTTCACTTTTTTTCTAACGAAATGATTAACGCTAACCTTTTACAATTTGTTGTATGCATACGCAACGCAGTAAACATTAATTCTAAGTCTACATGTGCATAAATAATACTCAATTCGAAACAAATTAATTTGTATAAAAGGAGTACAAACAGAAATGGTACGTATTCACAACAAAATGTATATCAAGTTTATAGCACGTACACACACGTATATAGGTTGCTTTGTGAATACATTTGTAGTAGCAAGTTGAAATTAAAACATTTTAACGTATTAAGTGAGTAATAGAATATAGAGTACCACTTGGCCAAATTGCATGTGTCCGCATCAGATTTGGCCAACTATCTGAATTCTGATCTCTCCAACCTAGCATCCATGCTCCTTAATTATTCTTTTACGGAACAAAAGCTGTGTAATTATGTTTTTTTAATTAGAAAGCTAAATTAAAAGCAATTCCGAGTTATAAAATAAAGATGGTTGGCATCTTTTTCGACCAAAAGATAAAATATTTCTCGACCAAAGAAGATGGTTAGCCTCTTTCTTGACCAAAGAAGATGGTTAGCCTCTTTCTTGACCAAAGAAGATGGTTAGAAACTGAGACTAACTGCATGTTTTCCGTTTATATATTTCAAATTAGTTACATAATGGCTAAAAAAATCTGGTTAGCTTATGCTGAAAACAAAAGACAAATCATTGCATTTAGTTAAGTGAAACCCATTATCAAACCAGCACGATATATGCATTATATGTGTGTGTGTCCGTGTGTGTCAGTGTGTCTATCTGTATGCATTTTGAATTATTAACTTGCACTACAAGAAAACTCGACATTTACTAGGACGGGTTTTCCTCGTTATTTCCTAGTAAAGGGACAGTTACTAGGAAATAACGAGGAAACGCGTTTCGTCGAAACACGTTCGTCGTAAAAGCTATTTTCCTCGTAAGGTCCTAGTAAAGTTTACGAGGAAGACTTTCCTCGTAAAGACGTGGTAACCTTTTCCTCGTAAGGTCATCGTAATTTTTCCTAGTAAAACCGTAGTAAGATCTTCCTCGTAAGTTTGTAGTAAACTTTACGAGGAGTTTACTAGAACTCCTTACGAGGATATTACTTGGAACAGTTACTAGGATTTTGCTTGGACTTATTTTTCCCTAATAAAATATATTAATTATAAATATAAATAATTTATTTATTTTTTTTTAAAAATCAAATTATAAATAAAAAACAAAATATTTTATAAATAGTTAAATAATATACAATTAAGTTTTAAAATTCAGAATATACAATTAAATTAAAAAAAATTCTTGTAATGGTGGTTCTTCTCCAGTGATTATCCGTCCTCGAGGTGTAACTTTGATAACAGCTAACCAGTTTATTCCCGAGGTAGTAATCCGAGGGTATGGAATGAAGCAAACTTGATCTGCTTGGGAAGCTAATATGAATGGCTCGAATTTGTTGTACCTGCAAAAATTAAGACAACGTAAATTAAAATCAGTTCTGAAAACAAGCATGTGTCAAATAAAGAATTTTTGGTTGTACCTTCGTCCACCATTGACATCAACTACACCATTTTTGTTAATCCGAACACCTCTGTTGACGACGGGGTCGTACCACTCACACTTGAAAATAACGCATTTCAGACCCATACCTGGGAATTGCACTTCATAAATCTCTTGCAAGATCCCGTAGAAATCTGTTTCGCCTTTCACGCATATTCCATAATTACTTATCGCCCGATGTCTACCATAGTCATAGGTATGGAAAGTATAGCCTCGGGTGAAATACATCGATGATGTAGTGACCTTTGTAATTGGACCTTGAAGTAGTTCGCGAAACCATGCGGGATACTCAGGATCGTCATAATCAACCTGCAACAAAAAGTAATATAAACTAGACATTAGACTTACTTTGTGGTAATGTACGTATGCATACAATTTAAGTAATAAATACATGTTTCCTTAACCACTTAATAAAGTGTTGATCTTTCCTTTTGTCTAACTCAGTTGTCGATATACCAGGTATTGCTTCCTCGACTTGAGTCTTAAATTGGCTGTAAAATCATGCATATATGTTATGTTACGTTATATATTTAATATTGAAAAAAATATAAAGGTATGTTTATATATTTACCTTTCAAAATAATCAATCAGTGGATCCTCGCAATTAAGAAAAACATAAAGGTGTGCACTATGGACGTCTTCATCACTCGACCACCAAACTTCTTTCAATTTTCCACCCAATCGCCCAATTTGACAAAAGATGTCTGGAACATTGTCTTCCATATATGTCGGCACGACACCACAATCATCATATCTTCTTGGAGCTCGTTTCCTTGTACGTACTTTCGGTGCAAAGTAGTACGATGTGAAATGTGATGTTTCTTCCGTCAAACTTCCCGCAACAATGGAACCTTCAACTCTTGCTAGGTTTTTGGCTTTTCCTTTCAAAGTTTTCATGGCCCTTTCATACTGATACATCCATCCAAAATGCACGGGTCCACGAAGTAATGCCTCATACGGGAGGTGGACAACTAGGTGTTCCATGACGTCGAAAAAAGTAGGCGGGAATATTTTCTCCAAGTTACAGATTAAGACAGGGATGTTTTCATGAAGTTGTTGGACAACTTCCACTTTAAGAGTGCGGGTGCTCAGATCCCTAAAAAATGCTCCAATTCCTTATATATATACAATAACAAAAATTATCCACATTAGTATATATATATCTATATACATATAGAAATAAATTAATCATGTCATCGTAATTAATTACCTGAAAGTGCTTCATGTACTTTTGTCGGTAGTAGCTCCGCAAACGCAAAGGGAAGTAGTCGCTGCATAAAGACATGACAATCATGGCTCTTCATCCCGGAGAACTTTTGCCCTTTCTCAACACATCTTGAGAGATTTGAAACATACCCATCAGGGAACTTCACTTCTGAAGCCACCCAGTTGAACAACACAGACTTTTTTTCTGATGACAGTCTGAATATTGGAATTGGAACTTGCCCATTGCTTTTTATATGTAGCTCACTCCTTGAGCAGATATCGGGTAAGTCCAACCTTGATTTTACGTTGTCTTTCGTCTTCCCTGGGACATTCAATATAGTGTTCATGATGTTCTCAAAAAAGTTCTTCTCTATATGCATCACATCGAGGTTGTGGAGCAAAAGAAGATCTTTCCAATATGGCAACTGCCAGAATATACTCTTCTTGTGCCAATTGTGCTGAACACCATAAAAATCAGGCATATTACTGGGAACATGCCAATTCCCACCACGAGGAGCTGTTTCTAGAGCACCGTAGTGATCGATTTGCGCTTCGATTTGTTCTCCAGTTAAGTATGGAGGAGGAGTGTCTCTGACAACCTTTTTGTGCCTGAACAATTTCTTGTTTCTTCGGTATGGGTGGTAAACGGGAAGAAATCGACGGTGACAATCGAACCAACTAGTCTTCCTACCATGCTTCAACTGAAACGCATCTGTCATTCCATTACAATATGGACAAGCTAATCTCCCATGTGTAGTCCACCCAGACAACATACCATATGCAGGAAAGTCACTTATGGTCCACAAAAGCATCGCTTGCATCGTAAAGTTTGTTTTCCTTGAACAATCATATGTCCTCACCCCTGTTGACCACAAATCTTTCAACTCTTTTATCAGTGGTTGTAGAAAAACGTCGAGAGATCTTTTTGGATGTTTTGGACCAGGTATTAATATGGTCATGAATAGAAACTCTCGTCGCATGCACATCTACGGTGGCAGGTTATACGGTGTAAGAAAGACCGGCCACAATGAATATTGTCTCCCAGACATTCCAAATGGACTAAATCCATCAGTGCATAATATTAGATACACATTCCGGCTATTGCTAGCGAAATGTGGATGTACATTGTTAAAATGTTTCCAAGCTCTTGCATCTGATGGATGAGTCATCTCTCCATCCGTCTGAGTATGCTCGGCGTGCCATCTCATCCCTCCAGCAGTCTCCTCAGATTGGTACAATCTTTTCAATCTGTCTGTGATTGGTAGGTACCACATCCTTTGGTACGGCACCCTATTACGCCCTCGACCTTGCGGTTTGAATCGTGGTTTCTTACAAAATCGACATTCTTCTAACTTCTCATCATCTCCCCAGTAAATCATGCAGTTGTCGATGCAAACGTCAATCGTCTCCGAGGGCAACCCAAGACTATATACCAATTTCTGAATCTCATAATAAGATTCAGCAGACACATTGTCTTCTGGCAAATACTCTTTAAACAAGTCTGCCCATGCATCCATACATTTTTCAGGTAGATTGTGATCGGTTTTAATACTCATCATTCTAGCAGCCAATGACAATTTAGACAGACCTTCTTTACAACCACTGTAAATTGGCTCATTCGCAGCTTCTAACATTTCATAAAACTTTTTTGAATCTAGGTTAGGTTCTTCAACTTCATCATCATCATGAGTTACAAATGCATCACCTACCATATCATGAACCCTATCACAATCTACCATTTGTTCCTCCTGGTGATGATAACTAGTTTCATTACGCAAATGATCTACCGGTTCAACTTGCAAATTCCTACTACTGCTAGCTTCATCATTCCTACAACTAGCATCTTCTCCATGTTGATACCAAATATAATAATAAGGCATGAACCCTCTATTTATTAAATGCTTCAAAACACTTTCACGAGGGCCTAATTTTGTATTGCAGCATTTCCGACAAGGACAGAACATCTTACCACTTTCCTGTGTGAGTGGTGTAGAATCTGCTTGATGCATAAACGTCTCCAACCCTTCGAGATATTCTGTCGTCACCCTCCCGTTATTATCTCTGTGTGAATACATCCACTTCCGCAACTCGAAAATATTTCCCGGGCCAGACATTTTTTTTGTGTTCGATCAAGCTTATAGCTGATTATTTTTTTGTGTGTTTCAAATGAATCACAATTGTGGTATTTATAGAAATTTTCAAATCTGAGCATTTACTAGGAAATTGCTAGGAAAAGTAGGTACAAAATTTAAATTCGATATTTTCTATCTAGTTCCTCTTAATTTCGTAGTAACAAAACTCGTTCCTCTTAATTTTGTAGTAAGCAATTACTAGGACTTTACGAGGAAACTGCTTTACTAGGAAATAGCTATGCCCGCGTTTTTTCCTCGTAAAGTCATAGTAACATTACTATGACTTTACGAGGAAACTGTTTTCTCGTAAGTGTACGAGAACCTTACGAGGAAACATGGTTTCCTCGTAAATTCGAAGTAAACTCGTAGTAATTTTACGAGAAATTATTTTCCTAGTAAAGTTTCCTAGTAAATGCTTAGTTTTCTTGTAGTGTTGGTTGAAGTTAGTCTTCATACAGAAGTTGAAATGTTGTTTCATAGCTTGAGCTTTCAGTAGAGAAGGATTAACAAGGATCATGCATGTGTCTAAAGAGAAGTATGAGCCAAGAGCTGTTGGCTACCATATTATATAATAAAAGAGTATGTGCCATATAGTATGTGTTAATTTGTCGTATTTGTTTTTTATGAGGGGACAAGATATGAGAAATTGTCTCGTTACTCTTTGGTTAATTTTCTATTTTCTAAGCATGAGAATATGACTAAGGAGTACACGTGCAAATATGCTTTCCATCAAATTTTATATTTGTCTAAATCCAGTTGGACAATAAATGTTACTGATCCTTATTACTTCGAGTCTAATATACTAGGGTTTCAATGATATAATATAAGGTTACGTACGGTTGAGAAAGGCTCATTTGAATCTTGATATTAACTTAACCACATTATTATGAGTACAGCCGTAAACTTCTTTTCGTTTGTATGAAGGCAACATTCTAAAACCACGCACACACACACGCGTAGCCTTTTTCGCCTTTATGCCAAACTTGATAATATCTTTCATTATTTATTCGACTATAAGTGGTGTTGGCCCATTGTATATTGTTACGGATCGAGTTGTTCCATCCATATTAAGCAAAGACTAGTGGGAACAGCTCATGTGAAGGTCCCGAGTCGTGTTAATTTTTGATATTTCATTCATAATTTGAGGTTTAACAATTATCTCACGTATCTGTATTAAGAACAAAACATAGTCAACTGGTATCTCAATTATTTTTATTCTTGATCTGATTTTAGATATTATACTTTCACGCCTCACCGCCACTTGCTTAGGTATACAGTTCCTCTCTTTTTTGTATAATATTTAAATATGAATTCTATTCAATATTATAATCACACAAAGTACTATTAGGATGGTTAGAATATGTATAGGAGTCGTGTAATCTTATAGTTTTGTCTTTAGCGACTTGATAAAAGAGCAGGATGTTTTATAGTTATAAAACGTTTTGGACAGTGATTTTAATTAGTTTGATCGTTTCAGTTTTAGTTTCAATACTCTTAGAAGTATAACCTTTTTATCCAGACAAACTCATATCCGATCAATGGGTGATCATCATTGTGCTCATCTTTCTTTTTAATTCATCAAATAGATTAGTCACATCATATGACCATAACCAACGCATACAATGAAAAAAAAACTATATTAAAAAGAAAGTGATGAAACTATTTCTCTTTTGGAAAAAGAAAATAAAGTACATTTATATATATATATTTTTAAACATAACAGTGATGAATGATCAAAATCGAGTAAAAATCAAAATAATGGTTAACAGAAAGGTATTGGTTTTGTACGATAAAGTAATCGATGTTTGCCACTAAATGTACATCACATTACATGAGTAGTCATTGATGTCATCATCATGTGACTGAATAAACTATGCTCAAACTCTTTAATGATTATGATGATGCCCATATTTTAACATTAACATCACTCCTTTTACGTTTCCCCTATTTTCACTACGCAATTATTATTTTGAAAAGCAATTCCTGCTGAAAAACTTTCAACAGATGTTTAGTAATATAATTACGTTTAATTAAGATATTGATATTCTTATAAAAACTGAAATTAAGAAAAAGTGTCAATTTGACTAGTATAAGGCTTTGCAAACACAAACACACACAAAAAAAAAGAAGAAGGCCCATATTGTGAATTGAGTTTGGTTATGTAATGCAAATGCAAACACAAAACTCCTCGTTGCATAAATGTATAAGGCTTTGTTAGGGCTGAAATTGGTTGTGAAAAGTATTTGATCCACTAAGGCCCATATTACAAAATATTTCAAACCCCGTCACAGACAGTGAAGCTAATGGGCCAATGAGAGATCTAAAGAAACATAATGGGTTTCGTCGTTGGGCTTTTAAAAAAAGTATTTTAATTTTTTTATGAACACCGAAATACAGACAACAGCAACTAGTTCTGTCCAGCTGCAATCACTCAAACTCACCACCTTTTCTTTTTTTTTAAAAGCGCTTTGGGACTCGATTCCTTCCAATCACATAACGCCACGTTAACATATCTAAAATGATATTGCCGATCTTGCCCCTGATCGCATAACTAAATCTCACCTGCTTTCATATCATCATCTTCTTTTCTTCTCACTCAAAATCCATATTCTTCTCTCATCTTTCTCAGCTGTACGTCTTCTCTATACCAAAAATGGCGAAGCTAGTGATGTTGATGGTACTCTGTATCTTGCCGGCGGTAGCCATGGCGGCGAGGAAGCCACGTATTGGTAAGAACACGTTGGTGGTTCAAGGTCTCACTTACTGTGACACTTGCAAGTTCGGCTTCGAGACTTCTGATTCCTCCTACCCTGTCCCTGGTACGTATCTGATTCTTATAGATCTGAAGTGTTCACCTGTTTACGCCCTAGATCTCTAACTACAGTGTTAATGGTTATATCTGAGAGCTTCTCTTAGATCCAAGTCTTGATGTGTGTGTGTGTACATGACATATTACTTGAGATCCAAGTCTTGATGTAATTGTGTACATGGTTTGCTACTTGAGATCCAAGTTTTGATGAACAAATACATATGTATAGGTGCGATGGTGAAGTTAGTGTGCAGAGACAGGAAGACAATGGAGGAGATCTACACAGACGTAGCTAAATCGAACAGGCATGGAAAGTACATGTTCGTTGTCCACGAAGACCACAAAGACGAGATGTGCGATGTTATGCTTTTGAAGAGCCCGGACAAGGGGTGTTCTAAGATCTCCAGAGGACGTGAACAGTCGCGTGTGATCTTGAACCATTACAATGGCATTGCCTCACAGATCAGGCATGCTAACAACATGGGGTTCGAGAAAGATGTTTCTGATGTGTTTTGCTCTGAGCTTATCAAGAAGTATCAGGTTGATGAAGATGAGGTTTAGAGACCCATCTTTAATCAGTTTCTGCTGTTTTCGGTTTGGTTTAATGAGTTTGGTTCCGGCTATGGAAGAATTATATTTGTATTTTTTATAATTATTTGTCATAGATGATGATGATGATTCTAGTGTTGTTTATGTAAACTATTTCTGTTGATATATGTCCACTTTCCTGCTTGGGAAGTGTCTTTAATATATGATTTTTTTTTCATTTTTCTTGAGGTTTCATCAAAGCTTTACATATAAATGTCAGCCCCAAACTTGTATGAAGATTTTGGTCCAAAACGTGAGACTGAATGAACTTTGTGAAGAAAAAGATTGGTAAATGTTTGGGAACAATCCTTACAACATGCATGTCAACGACACACACTCCATGTAACTTGCTGTTTTTTTTTTTTAGTTACCAATCCGAGATACTGAACTGTGACTGAATCAATCTCTGACTGGACCCAAACAAACAAAAACCCAAACAAAGAAAAACTCAGGATGTAGTCTTTGGGCTACATACTTAACTCCCCCATCTACTTCTGGTATCCAACCAAATTCCCAATGGACTTTAATGGGCCTCCTTATTTACTCTTTTTTGGGAAAAAGTTGAGCAAACCAAAGGCATCTCAGGTTTGGTGTGTATTAATAACCCACCAAGGGTTGTCGGAAAGCAAAATTTGATTTCACATTGACCAACCCTCCCCAACCAGCTAAAATACATGTCACCAAACTCAACGTTCTAAACTTTATATAATAAAATAGAAAACTGATACAATTTGCCGTTTTTTTATTAAAAAAAATACAATTTTCCGTTTGTAGTTAATATTCGAATAAAAAACAGAATCTCCTAAATAACTTAAGAAAGGACCAAAAAAGACAGAACCGGAAGAGCAAAATTGCCAAATGTCAAAACCGCAGTTATTACAGGTCAAAAAAGAGAGTCAAATAAACCCTAAACTAAAATCGACGTTTTTTAATTTATTTGTTTTAATTTGCTTTGCAACTTCAACAACCCTCGCGTCGTGTTCTCCCCATTAAACTTGTCTCGTTTCTGTTTCTTTCACGCAAAGGCCAAAACGCAAAAAAAAAAGAAGAAAAAACGAGAACTTTTCCATTTTCTGTCAAAAAATCCTATATAAAGCTTCAATCTTTGGTCTTAGGTGTAGTTGGGTTATTACTATCATCGACGTGTAGTCTTCATCTTTGTTCTATTGCTTTTCTCCATCCTCGGTTTCGTCGTCACAGCCTTAAGACAGGTATGTCTCTGTAATTGACATCTTCTTATAAGCAATGAAATTTTATTAATGCTAAACTCTATAATGTGATTTGCGTTTTGGGGATGCATTAGGGATTCAGTTCTCTACTTTGAGTAGTCAAAGTTTAGATCTTTAGCTTAATCACTAGTCACTAGTATTCTCGATTATAAACTTATTACCCTTTTGATTATTATTATTATAGGAGATGGCTACGGTTGTGTCTCACCAATTGATCAGCTCCATTGCTTCTCATTCACCTTCCAATTCCAAAGCTTCTCTCTTTCCAAAGGAGCCGCCTTTCAATCTCCCTCTCAAATTCAGACAAAACCGTTTCAAGATCAAAGCAACTGCATCTCAAAGTCAATCTCCTGTTCTCGACACTCTCTTGTCTCCTCCTTCCAAGACCACCACTCCTTACAAGAAAAAAACAAGTAAAAAACTAATGCTGCTTCCCTCAATATATATATATTAAAGAGTAATGAACCAACACTGAATCAATCAAGTTTTTGTTTAAATTAGATGAAGCAGCTTTGATATTGATTAGGCATGGAGAGTCGTTATGGAACGAGAAGAATCTCTTCACTGGTTGTGTTGATGTTCCATTGACTGAGAAAGGTGTTGCTGAAGCTATCCAAGCCGGGAAGAGGATTAGCACCATCCCTGTTGATTTGATCTTCACTTCTTCTCTTATCCGTGCTCAGATGACTGCTATGCTTGCCATGACTCAGCACCGTTGCAAGAAGGTTCCAATTATCTTGCATGATGAGAGTGAGAAGGCGCAGACTTGGAGTCATGTTTTCAGTGAAGAAACTAGGAAGCAATCTATCCCTGTTATAGCTGCTTGGCAGCTCAATGAGAGAATGTAAACAACAACAACTGATTCTCTTTGTGTTTTCTTGTAGTTTCTGACATTTTTTGTTTATGTTTGGTCTTGAGTTAGGTATGGAGAGTTACAGGGTCTTAACAAGGAAGAAACAGCTGAAAGATATGGAACACAGCAAGTTCATGAATGGCGTAGGAGTTATCACATTCCTCCTCCTAAAGGAGAGAGCCTTGAGATGTGTGCTGAGAGAGCAGTTGCTTATTTTGAAGACAATGTAATGACTACAGATTCATCTTTCTTTTTTTTTGTTTTACTTATGTAATCATTTATGCAGATTCAACCAGAGCTTGCATTAGGGAACAATGTATTGATTGCTGCTCATGGGAACTCGTTGAGGTCTATCATTATGTATCTTGACAAGTTAACTTCTCAAGAGGTAGCAAAACAACAAGAATGAGTCTTCTTTATTGGTTTTGGTAAGAGTTTAAAGTTTGTTTTGGTTCTGTCAGGTTACAAGTTTAGAGCTGTCTACGGGTTTACCGTTACTCTACATCTTCAAAGACAGGAAGTTCATGAGACGAGGAAGCCCGGTTGGTCCTACAGAAGCTGGTGTCTATGCTTATACTAAGGTAAAACCAAACTAAACCAAGTGTTTGTCTTGTTTCTTTATATCTCCATGGTTATGAGTTTGCTGATGTAATAATGCTTCTTTGTTTCAGAGATTGGCGCAATACAGACAGAAGCTTGATGAGACTCTTAACTAGTGTGTGTTCTGTTGTTGTCTTTCACTTTCGTTAGTTTCACTATCAAGAACAGTTTTAAGATATGTATTAGATACACAAATCACGTTCATTACATGTTATTTTCAATCACCCAAAGCCAATCCAAATGGATGTTTCTTACATATGTTTTTTAGATTCAGACATTAACGGTAAGAGGAAGCTCTGAATCACCAACGGTTAAGAAGTACTTTCCTTCTTCAACAACCATAGCTCCAGCTTCATTAGCTCTGCTCAAATGCTCACAAACACCAATCTCAAACTCAACTTCACTTTTCTCTCCTTTACTTAACACAATGCTCTTGAACCCGACAAGCTGTTTCTCAGCTCGTGTCCCCTCTTCTCCTCCTCTCTCGTGCCTCACAAACATCAGCACAGGATGTTTCCCATCCATCTCTCCTTGATTCTCAACCTCAACACTCACCTTAGTCTTGGCTATATCGCAGATTTCTCTTCCCATTTCTGAAACCAGAGCGTATCGAAGAGAGTCTGAGTTGGTTTGAGGTTTGGATTGGTTCAAGTAGAGAGTGTTTTGAGCCAGAGTCTTGAACTGGTAAGAGTAAGTTGTGTAGCTAAGACCATGACCAAACTCAAACACTTTAGGTCCTTTGTAGAATCTGTAAGTCCTTCCTGGATATCCAGATGATGATGACCTCATCCTCATGTCTGTCATCTTCACATTCACAAAGCTTTGTGGATACCAAGTCACAGGTAATCTCCCTCCTACAACACACACAAATTAAAGAAACTCGGTAAGAAACAAACATTGAATCTACTAGGACTGAGATTTCGGATATTCGGTTGAAATAGTCTGGTGGTTATGTAGGTGTAGTTCAATTTCATGTTCTTAAACATGAGTTTCGGTTTAAACGGATACCAGAACCGAACCAATACCACGGATATTCATGTGATAAATAGGTTATATCTGAAACTAATCCAAACCGGTCTATTTCGGATCGGATCCCAGCCCTAGAAGCTACTGTAGAAGAAGTGGAGACTCACCAGGATTGTGATCTCCGAACAAGATTTCAGCAAGAGCAACCCCTCCAGCTTCTCCAGGATAACCAGCCCAAACAATGCTACCGATCTTGTCATTATCCTTAGCAAATGAGATATCGACAGGACCGCCACATATCAAGACAAGAACCACTGGTCTCTTTGCAGCTTTAGCAACGCTTGTTACAAGCTCTCGTTGCTTCCCTGGAAGACTAAGGTCAACACGGTCCATATCTTCCTTCTCTTGAGTCTTGTCTAGTCCCATGATCAAGACCACACGTTCAGCACTTCTCGCGATTGCCACCGCTTGATCAACCGCAGCGTTAGAGCAAGCCACGGAGTCGCATCCTTTATGGTAAACAGCGTTTTTAACGTAACCGCGTATCGCGTCTAGAGGCGTCACGTTCTTGCATGGCGGTCCAGCGTAGTTTCCGAGTAGCGTTTTCGCCACGTGAGCGTTTGGACCGATCACAGCTAACGAAACGCTGCGTTTGGATAGAGGAAGGAGTTTAAGATCGTTTTTCAAGAGGACGATACCGTTACGAGCTGCTTCGAGTGCTAACGCTTGATGAGACGGAGAACAAACGTCGTTAGGACTTATGTTCCCGTATGTTAGTTTTGTTGGATCGCCGTTAAAGAGACCGAGACGGATCCTAACGGAGAATAAGTTGATTAGAGCTCTGTTAATGTCTGTTTCCGACACTTTCTTTTGTTGGAGAGCTGACTTGGTGTGGTTCTGTAAGTATGTTCCACAGTTTACGTCCATGCCGGCTTTGAGGACGTCAGCGACGGCGTCTTCAGGGGTCTTGGCGTAGCCTTGTTCGTCGTAGATGATTGAGACTGCGTCACAGTCGGAAGTAATGTATCTGAACATATAGAGACGTACGGTAGATAACATGTTACCATCAATGTGGCTTTAGAGTGTTGAGAAGCGAGAAGATGAAGAAGAGACACGAACCCGTTGAAGTGCCAGAGTCCACGAGCTGTTCGAGTCAAGAGGTTTGGGTCAGCGCAAGAGGGAATGCCGTTGACTCGGTTATAAGCGCACATGATGCCACTGGCTCTGCCTTCTTCTATGCATTTCTTGAACGGTGGTTGGTACGTCTCCGCCATGTCAGCCAAACTTACCTTTATTAGTAGCAATTTAGATTATTATATTATTGAATAATAAGGTAATAAACATAATTAATCTGGAGTTAAGACTGATTGAACGATTTTTTTTTTGAAAAAAAAAGTAGACCGTGATGTTAAGCACCATTATCGGGAGAACCCCTTTCTGGGTTTTTAATTTTTTTTTTTTTTTTTTTGGTTTTATCTGTTTAAAAAAAAAAAAAAATTAAAAAGGGAATCAATCGCAGGCCGCCACGTGTCAGTGGAGCCCGCAAACAGTTCTGAAAACCCAACAGATTCGTTTCTTAGGGCATCTGCAACCGTGGATCTCCCTTAGAGTCCTTAGGAATAGTGTTTTTTAATTTTTTAATTATTATTATTATTTTTTTTTCAGATTTTAAAAAAAAAATTAAAAAAAATAAATACCAACCAATCACGGACCGCCACGTGCCGTGAATAGTATAAGGATCAATCCTTATATAAGGATTTTTTAGAATGAATCCTTAACTTTTTTGATTATTTAATTATTATTTTTCCTAAGGATTCCGCTAAGAACCCCCCATTGCGGGTGGCCTTATCTGGCTCCTTTTACAACCGGTTTTTGTTAATTTGTGGGTCCCATATCCCTTAGAAACCCTTGAATAACCCCCGTTAATGGTGGCCTTATACCTATCCAACCTCAAAATATTATTTAGGTATGTCTCATATATTAGAAATATTTAAAATTTTGAAACAAGACTAAACAAATGTTTCTTTCTAATTAATAAATTAGAACAGTATAATATTGTTTTATAATTCCTAATAAAATTGGACTCGATTCCACCAGTCTCCACGTCAGAATTTCAACATGTTGATTGCATGATGATTATTTTAGTACAAATTAATATTCATGACAAGACGTAAAGATCAGCACATATTCATGATAAGACGTAAAGAGTGCAATCAAGGCCTAAAGTGATACAATATGCTCTTTGATGCCATATAAGAAAACATCATTATGTAAAGACTTTACTTTAGTGCACACTTTAGAGCACCAGGGGTTTCTCTTAAATGTTTTTAAAGTTAATGGGTAATTAATTAAATCAAAATGAAAATAATTGGGGTGTAATCGATCATAAATCTGTGACTTCCGAAACGGTAATAGGAGGGTTTTTAAAGACACGTGTTACTTGGAGAGTTAATATGATTTTATTTTTGCTTTTTAGTTTTTCTTCCTCACATTATTTTCATTTTTTTCTTGTGTTCTCCGTCTCTCTTCTCATTTGCAGAGAACGACGAAGTCATCTTCCTCATCAATCGTTGTCATCGCCGTCTTCTCTACTTATTCTCTCAGCCCAAACTTGATCTCCACTCGCCTTCTCCATCTTCACTCCGAAAAGTCAATTCTTTTCCAGAAACCAAATCCTTGATCTTCCTTCTTCTCTGATTGCTTCCCGGCAACTCCTCAGTCTCATAAACGGTAGATTCGATTTATCCCTTTACATTAGATGAGCTTTTTTTTTATTGTTTTTGTCTAAACGATTCAGTTTCTGGATTTTGAACAGGGAAGTGATGATGACGAATTGGATCGATCTTGCATGTTTCCATCTCCACGAAGCTGGTAAAGTCTCGACCTTTCCAATCAGACGTTGGTGATGATCTTGATCCAAGGTTTAAAGGTATAAAGTTCGCAGCTTTCTATCTCCATCTAGTGTTTCTGATTCGTTAGTGTTATAGGAATGTGAGCATGTTATAAGAACTTGTTGCAGAGTTCAGTAATCAATAAGAGATGTGTTTGTGTTTGATAAGGTTACACCATTGATTGAGTAGTATCTGTTATTGTTTAATACATGCCTATTAACTGATTTAGTCTTGTGAATGATCTCTGATAGTAATTTTTGTTTAATGTCCTCATTCTTTTGCGAGGATTCAATCTGTTGAGAAGCTTCTACAGGAAGCAAAAGCCCTTTCTTAAACGCAAATTCCCTAAGTAAGTTCCTTTCTATGATTACAGAGACCTTTACTTATTTATCATAGTGAGAGTCAATGGTGTTTGCAAGTTAGGATCTTGATATTAATACATGATTGTTTAGAGTCTATGTTATTATTTTCTAAGTGAACTCTGCTCCAATTCCTTTGCGTTACATTGATGCTGGCCTATGTGTGTTACATTGATGTTGGTCTATGTGTGTTACATTGATGTCTCTCGAAGCAGATTGTCTTAACTTGGCTTTGTTGGATAGTAGTTGATAGAGGTTAATAAATGCTTGATAGAGTTAGGTTATATTTATTGAAAACGTGTGTGATTAATGGTTGTTTTAGTGTTGCATTAAGCAATAAATATGTTAGATTCATGTCAACTCATCTATTAAATCCTTTCTCTACTCATCTATTAAATCCTTTCTCTTCTCTTCTATTAATTCCCATTCTCTTCTCTTCCATTAAATCACGTTCTCTTTCTCATCTTCTCGAAACAATCCTTTTTCTCTTTCTCTATTCACTGTAATTTCAAAGTATGGATTCAACGAATCATTACTCTGAGACCTCCAATTTTGTTGACCTTCTTACAAGTCAACAAGGTAGTGTCCATCACCAACCCTTTCGTTATGAAGCGTTTTCACATGGTGGGGATCAGGGATCATCACAAGTCCATGTCTTTAGCAATGACACTTTGAGCTTCGGTGAAGAAACACGTACCGACCGCAGTTCCAGAAAGAAGTGGAGTGTCACTGAGGATGTGGTGCTTATTAGCGCATGGTTGAATACAAGCAAGGACCCTGTTGTAGGCAATGAGCAAAAAGCACATGCTTTCTGGAAGCGTATAGCTGCTTACTTTGCAGCTAGTCCAAAGCTTTAAGGCGGTGAAAAGCGAGAGTCAATCCAGTGTAAACAAAGGTGGCAGAAGATAAATGATCTCGTGTCCAAGTTTGCTGGAGCCTATGAGGCTGCAAAAAGACAAGAGAAAAGTGGAATGAGTGAGAATGATATTGTTACGCTGGCACACGTGTTCTTCTCCAACGACCAGAAGTTCAAATTCAATCTCCAACACGCCTGGAACGAGCTTCGGTATGACCAAAAGTGGTGTGAACTAGCTAGTACTAAGATTGGTGGAAGCTCTAAGAAGAGAAAGTGTGACGAGGGTGCTCAGTCCGCAAGCTCTGAAGCAACTACCAATGAGAGTGACCAACGTCCTCCTGGTGTTAAAGCTTCAAAACGAGCAAGTGGTTCAGGTAAGAGAACCACTGAAGACAATCTCTCTGAGTTTCAGAACTTGTGGGCCATTAAGGAGAAAGACTTGGCTTCAAAAGCTCTAATCAAGAAGATGGATATTCTAGAGACTCTCATTGCCAAAACAGGGCCATTATCTGATATTGATGAAGCTCTAAAAAAGCAGTTAATTGCAGAATGCTTTGGTAATTAGTGGTCAGATTAATGTTCTCTTTCTGCTTTGGTAATGTTATGTTTCTATTGTTGTCATTGTTTCTGATTTGGTAATGTTTTGTTTATGTTGTTGTCATTGTTTCTGTTTCTGTTGTTGACTATATTTATGTTCTGTTCTTTGGTTTCAGGAGGGTCAGAGTAGCGTGGGAGCATTGGAAGTGGTGGGTCACAGACGTGGAAAGCAGTGGTGGTTTTGTTGGTTTGTAGTGTCACAGAAGTACTTATGTTTGTTGTTATGTGGTCACGGGAGTAGTTGTCTTGTTGTCTTAGTTGGTTTGTAGTGTCACAGAAGTACCTTTGTTTTGTTTTTCTTGTTTCACGGATGTAGCAGTATCTTTGTTTGTTGTTTTTCAATCTCATTGTCTTTAAAATGAGTTCAACTCATTGTAGGTTTGTATGTCGAAATATTCAGTTCTCTTTCTAGTTTAAAGAAAATATTCTCTGCTTTTGCATTCACATTTACATTTTCTATCTCACAAATATTCATCTACAAATAGCCTGATTGTGATTGTTGATTGAGAAGGGAGATTAAAGGTTAGTGTATGAATCTTATTAAATCTCATCTACGTTTACATTATTTAGTTTCCATGCATAATTTGTTCTATATTTGTTTAATGTAATAAAAGTCAGTTTATGTATATGATTATAGTGAGTAACAAAAAATAAATCATCTGGATATTAAAAGATATTTAAATGTTTTTTTTGTAGGTTTCACGTTTGGTCAAAATTTAATTTGTGTTAAAATTTGGTTCATTCAACTTATATTAATTAACCATCTGGATATTAAAAGATATTTAAATGTTTTTTTTGTAGGTTTCACGTTTGGTCCGTAAGCATGGCATCTTCTTCACGTAATAATCCTGATGAGTTTGATCAATTTTTTGATCAATATTTTGATCAACGTTTTGATCAAACGTTCGAGAATCTTGTTATTGCTTCTGGTGGTCAAGAAGATGAGAGGGCGGCAAGAAAAAAACGTATTTATATCGAAAGAAACCGTGAAGCAGGCCATATACGTTTATGGAATGATTATTTCAGTGAAACTCCAACGTATCCTGAAAATTTTTTCCGGCGCCGTTTTAGAATGAACAGGCGGTTGTTCGTTCACATTGCTGATCGACTCTCCAACGAAGTTCATTTCTTTCGCCAAAGGACAGATGGTCTTGGAAGACTTGGGCTCTCTACACTCCAAAAATGTACCGCAGCTATTCGTGTATTGGCATATGGGACTGCGGCTGATGCGGTCGATGAATACCTCCGGCTCGCTGAAAGTACAACTCGGCAATGTGTGGAAAAGTTTGTTGAAGGAATAATACATTTATTCGGCGATGAGTACCTAAGAAGACCAACACCCGCAGATCTTCAACGTCTACTTCATGTTGGTGAGCATCGTGGATTTCCCGGGATGATAGGAAGCATCGACTGTATGCATTGGGAATTGAAGAATTGTCCCACCGCTTGGAAAGGGCAATACACCTGTGGTTCAGGTAAACCAACCATCGTTTTAGAGGCGGTAGCTTCATACGATCTCTGGATATGGCATGCATTTTTTGGACCTCCAGGTACCTTAAATGATATTAATGTGCTTGATCGCTCACCCGTTTTTGATGACATAATAAACGGTCAAGCTCCGCAAGTCACTTACTCCGTCAATGGAAGAGTGTATCATATGGCTTACTATCTCACTGATGGCATTTACCCGAAATGGGCAACTTTTATCCAATCAATTCCAATACCACAGGAGCCGAAAGCAGTTTTATTTGCTCAAAGTCAAGAAGCTGTCCGAAAAGATGTCGAGCGTGCTTTTGGAGTCTTACAAGCTCGTTTTGCCATTGTTAAAAATCCAGCACTTTTTTGGGATAAAGTCAAGGTTGGAAAGATTATGAGAGCATGCATCATACTCCATAATATGATAGTAGAAGACGAACGAGATGGATACACTCAATTTGATGTTTCAGAGTTCCAACAAGCCGAGGCAAACGGAACTTCACAAGTGGATCTCACGTATTCTACCGATATCCCTACAAATATCGCCAATATGATGGGTGCTCGGACTAGAATTCGTGATAGACAAATGCATCAACAACTCAAATCTGATTTGGTTGAACATTTATGGAATAAATTTGGACATGTTCAAGATAACAACTAAGCTCGGATGTTTTTTTCAAATTTTTCTCGTTTCTTTTATTAATCCTTGTTTTTGTGTTTTATATTAAAATGTATGTTTAAAATGTTCTTTATTATGTTTTATTTAATAAATAGATTTTAATTAATTTTTTTTTTTAAGAAACCCAAGTTAAGAAACCACCATTGGAGGCATAAAATCGAAGAGTTTCTGAACGAGATTTCTTACACCATTAAAGTACAATTATATCATTAAATAATGTTTAAGAAACACATTTGTGTTTCTTGCAATAATGGTGCTCTTAGAAGGAAAACCAAACTTTTTATTCATTTGATTATACTATTTCTGCATTATTAGACTAAAAAGGAAAGATAGTGACCTTTTAAAAAAAGTGACCTTTTAAAGATTATCGAAAAAGAAAACATACCTGAGCATTAAAAACGTAGCGAGTGATGCCTTTCCAACGGTCAAGATCATAAGCAGTGAAATGCTTACAACAAGCGGAGGCTTGAAGGTGACCGGAGAGTGTTTTCTTACCGTCGAAAGAATCACCTTGGAGTCCTCTGACGTAAGCCACCGCGTAAGCTCCGGTCACCGTCGGATCCTCGCCAGGAGTCTCTTGGCCTCTTCCCCACCGTGGATCCCTAAATATGTTAATGTTCGGTGCCCAAAATGTCATCCCTCTCGCTTGCCCTGCGTTGTACACTCCTCTTGCTTCCTTTCCTATCACCTACAACAATAATTGTTCAAGAAGATTTCTTATTTTATATATTTTATTTCTTCAGATTTATACCAATAATAGAAAGTAATGTCTAAGATAGCAACATCCCACCAACACACACAAAATTTTAATCCCTAAATTAACATACAAGAAAAAAAAATCCAAGACAGTTTATTAAATACTTCATTTTCAGAATTTCAGACATATTACAAAATAAATTAAAATCTTATTATAAATGATTCATTCTCTGTCATAAATTATTTTAATAAATTTAACGCAATAACAATGTAATAAATTTAATGCTTTTGATGTTTACATGTTATCTTGCATATAAAAGTTCTAAGAAGTCAAAAAATAATTAGAAAGATAAAGAAGAGAGTTTACTTAATATGAATTGTTGTTAAATTCTATAAAAATTTATAATTGTGAACTTACTAAAAAGATCATTAAATTAATCCATTCCTAACCACTAAAAATAAGTGTGAGAGATAAGAGAGAACGTACTTGAGCAATGCGGAACCATAGATAAGAGTCAAACGAAGCGGCGGTTAAGATGACCTGAGGAAAGCTAGTGGCAGCTTTAACCGTTCCGTTAAACCGGATTCCAGGAGTCGGACCAACGTCAGCTACGCCGTGTAAAGCCTCCGACCACCATTGATAGGCCGGCACTCCAAGACGAGGTATCCCTGGAGCCGAGTTTACAAGCTGAGAGATCTTCTCATCTACGGTTAGCCTCGAGACGATATCTCGAGCTCGTCGGTTAACTGCTAGGTCGGTGCGGCAGAACTGAAAGAGTTTGGTGGTGGGATTAGATGGGTCGCAAGCATGCGGTGGAGATGGAACGACACCGTGAAGGAAGACGAAGAGAATGAGAAGGAGAAGAATCTGTTTAGCCATTGGCTTTGGACTTCGAAATGTGGACAAACAAGAGATGAGATAAAGTGTTTTAAGAAGAGACATGATGTCACATCAGTTATGAGAATGAGTGTGACATAGTATCTTCTTTAATTGACGTAAATACCCCTTATAATTCTTATCGCCGATAAGGGGCCTAAGCCCAATAAGAATAATGTACTCTTTGTTTAAGGCCATATAATTGCAGTTGGATATTCAGTTTTATCAGGCCCATTAGGATATTAAAATAGAGAGGTAGGTGAACTGTTAGGAAAAGTAAGCAAATTTAACCGTCCAACCAATCACATAAAAGTTGAAATGGATAAACTTATATATGTTATCACATTAATCACTTGGCAACTTGCCATTTGAAGCCACTTATCACGATGTCTTAATCACAATAAATCTAGTTGCGATCTATCAAGCTTCATCTGGTCACGTAATTAGCTTTGACTGGATAAAATAATGTCGGTTTCAAGAACATTAAAAATGTTTAGTAGACAAATTTTCACCGAAGCGTTTCGTAGAAAATAAAATTAAGGCCACGTGAATGAAGCTGAGGCCTCCATGGCGAACACGTGGGGCGTCTGGTAGAAGAGTGATGACTGTGGAAACGTATCTGTCTGCGTGTCGTCACAAGCTCATGACCGGTTAATGACCTAATCGACGGATAGTATAAACTACTAGTGATTATGAGATGTCGGTAGCATTCTGTGGCCACGTACTAAAGAGGGAGAACGCTTAACAACAAACATATATTTATTACAAAGGTTTGAATATTTCATCGACTGTTTGTTGTTAGTAATTTTTTATTTATTAGAATTGGTTTGTGCCTTGGCCCGCTGTCTTATATTCTCTCCGTTTCAGTTTATTTACGATTATGAATAAAAATATATTTTAAAATAAATATTATTTTATAATTTTAATACAAAATTTATTAATTTTATATTTTATTTTATTTTTTATTGGTTGAAACGTAGTTAAGTATATATATACTTATTTTTTTATTTAGTAAATATATAAAATTAAATATTTTTTTAATTTGTGTACACAAATCTAAAACGACAGATAAAGTAAAATAGAAATAATAATATTTTGTTTTTAAAATACATTTCTGATATTTTAAGCCGTAAGAACAACCTTATTATAAGGTTTTCAAATTAAGATTCTAATTTAATTTATATTTATATTTGTATTTTAAATTTATTGAACATATAATTTGTACTATTGTGTTATTAATAATAAGATTTTATAATTAAAATATTAAATTAAAATTTATATAACTAAGATCTTAATATTTTTACATGCAATAAATCATGATTTTCTTTTTTTGTCAATAATCAAGATTTCAAAGTGTGAAAGTATAGAAAGACTTCAATTAGTCCCCCCAAACATAATAAAGAAAGTATATATGGTTTCCTATTTTTGTCGCATCTCGCATATATTAATTTATTATTTTCTTAAAAGAGTTTTAACGTTTTCCATTTGACCACCTAACTACTGCTCCGGTTAAACTCATGGGTCCCAAAGACTTCAGAACTTCAAACCTCAAAATGGTCGCGGATTCAAACCTTCTCCGCCAAGTTGGTATAACCGGCTCAAACCGGTCCCACAATGGGACCCACCCAAACTCGCTAGTCCCTCCACCGTTATAAAGTCCCCCTACACCACCTTCCCACCGTCTCTTCTCTTAACCACACGAAGCTTTTAACTCCTCACCTCTTCTTCCATTCTCCACAATCTTTCGTCACGATCACACGGTGAGCTCTTTGGACTCTTGAGAAGCTTGTTGTGTTTATGGTGTTTATTGACCTGTTCTTGTTATGTTTTGACCAGGTTTTGTAATGGATATATTTGACAACTCTGACCTTGAATACCTCGTCGATGAATTTCACGGCTTCACTGATTCTGAAGACGATGAACCGTTTGGAGAGTTTGATCACAAGAGTGAAGCTGAGTCTGACTTTGAGGATGATCTTGACCCGGTATGATTAAAAAAAAGCTGGTTCTAGTTTAGTGGAGTGTTAATTAGTTAGCTAAGGTTATGAGTTATGTTAATCTTTAGACTCAGGAGAGTGATACGTCAGCCTTAGAAGTTAGGAACGGGAAAGACATACAAGGAATCCCTTGGGAGAAGCTTAACTACAGCAGAGATGAATACCGTCACAAGAGGTTGCAACAGTATAAGAACTTTGAGAGTCTCTTTAGGTCCAGACAAGAACTTGACAAGGTTTGTAAATAAAACTTAGCTTGTATGTTGTTGTTTTAGTTTCATCTGGTTAACGAGTTCTGGTTTTGTTGTTGATAGGAATGTTTGCAAGTAGAGAAAGGGAAACACTATTATGACTTTCAGTTTAATACGAGGCTTGTCAAGTCAACGATTGCACATTTTCAGGTAGACAAGACAACTTTCTCAACTATGTTTCAATGTTTGGTATATACTTTGTTACCTAAAACAACCTAGAGTCATATAGGTTTTGTTTCACTCTTTTTTTTTTTTCATTTATAAATACTCTGTTACTCAGCTCTTATGTTCAGTAAACGAGTCTATTGCATAGAGTAATATGCACGTTGGGCTCTTATCATACCAGAGTTCTCTAGCTCATTTATGACATGCTACTTACAATTTCACCATTACTTCACACCGAGTCTACAATAACTTTTTAGTTTGAAGATGTGTAACGTGTTTCTCTTGTAGTTGTTTATTTTTTTGGTTATAGAACTTTTGTTTTCATATTATGTGCATTGTTCTCCCACCTCAGCTGCAGCTGGGGTGTTGATTCACAAAAAGTCCTTTTGTTTTTGCAGATATAATCTTGAAAGGGTGCTTAATCTAACCGGCTTCGTTTCTAACTTGTAACAATTTTAGATTCAATATTTAGTCAGGTACTA
Organism: Moricandia arvensis; assembly: GCA_905132765.1. Taxonomy (NCBI): domain Eukaryota; kingdom Viridiplantae; phylum Streptophyta; class Magnoliopsida; order Brassicales; family Brassicaceae; genus Moricandia; species Moricandia arvensis. The sequence goes on along the minus strand of CAJHQP010000198.1, from coordinate 14,763 downwards.
CAATACTGTCTAAGGTTCTAACTGGTTCAAGAAAATGTCAAGATGTGTTCTAACAGAGTTTTAAAGTCTAACAACTTCTTAAGAGTTTCATAGGCACAGAGTGTATTAAGTTCTATTGCATTGCATTAGCGTTTCCCAGTGTCCATTATTAGCATCTAGTGTTCTTTCTGGTCAAAACAGAGCAACTTATACAGAAAAGTAGCACTTGAAGAAGAAGAGTGGTCACTACGTCCTCTGCATTTTGAGAAACAGTTACAGTATGCTTTTAACCTTTCTTATACAGGTTGGGAGGGAAGCTGGCGCCATAGAGAAACCATTTTAATATGGTATGATAGGAAAATGTTTTCACATTTACAAGGACTCTAACTTTGCCATTATTCTTCTTTTTGCAGGGAATCTTTTTCTTTCTTTTTTTTGGCTTGAACTTGCATATACCATACTCTTGTGATTATTATCCGTTCTTGTAATGTAATTCATAGGTCCATAGCAAAAAATTTAGGATGTTTTACATTTTGTATTTTGTTTGTAACACCTTGCTTGTGTCATCCCCTTAACACTCACATTAGTTAACTGAGAAGGGTCACTCTTGTTTCCTTCATGACTTGTGTGTTTGCATGTGAACTTATATGTTTCTATTTGTTGTCTTTAAGATGATCAAATGTGTATGATGTGAATCTTAATCCCCATGGTCACATTTTTTCAGCTGAGGAACTTATTATGGGCAACATCAAAGCACGACGTGTATTTCATGAAGAACTACTCCCTCATGCATTGGTCATCTTTGTTGCAAAGGAGCAAAGAAGTACTCAACGTAGCAAAGCCCATTGTTCCTACGATGGTAACCAACTTTACTTCTTACATCACTTGTTCAACAACCTCGGACTTCAAACTAACTTAACGTTCTTGGTACTTCAATCTTCAGAAGCAGCCAGAATTATTGTCGCAGTCTATATCAAGAGTCCAGATAAGCACCATGGCAGTTAAAGACGATTTGATTGTTGCGGGAGGGTTCCAAGGAGAGCTTATCTGTAAGGTATTAACACACAGTTAAAGCTTTCTAGATTTGAGTGATTCTCACTCGCTGTGATCTTCTCTATTACAGAGAATCAACGAACCTGGAGTTGCATTCTGTACTGTTCTTACATCAGCTGAAAACGACATCACAAACTCGGTTGATATATACAACGCACCAAGGTAATCAAGAAACTTAGCTAAACAGAACATATACATTGTTTCCCTTCTAACGCGAATACTCTGGTCTCTTTAATACATGTAGTGGCTCGTTGAGAGTTATAACCGCGAACAATGACTGCACCGTCCGTGTACTTGACGCTACAAACTTCACCTTCCTCAACAGTTTTACCTTTGACTGGTCGGTAAATGTAAGTGAATCACCTTTCGTTACTTACATATACTCTTGTGTTTCAAAAGTGTTCATGTGTTTTATCATCTTTGTTAGAACGTCACGGCAAGTCCAGACGGGAAGCTAGTAGCTGTCTTAGGAGACAGTCCCGAGTGCTTACTAGCCGACGCAGGATCAGGCAAAGTGATCCACAGTCTCCAAGGCCATCTCGACTACTCGTTCTCATCAGCATGGCATCCAAACGGTCAGATCCTAGCCACGGGGAACCAAGACACAACATGTAGGCTATGGGACGTGAGGAACTTGTCTAAGTCTCTCAAAGTAATGAAAGGAAACATGGGAGCTATTAGAGCGTTGAGGTTTACTTGTGATGGACGGTTCTTGGCAATGGCTGAGCCTGCTGACTTTGTACACGTGTTTGACACGGAAGCTGGTTATAGTCAGTGTCAAGAGATTGATATGTTTGGAGAGATAGCGGGAATCTCGTTTAGTCCCGACACGGAAGTGCTGTTCGTTGGTGTGGCTGATCGTACGTACGGTAGCTTGTTGGAGTTTAGTAGGAAGCGTGACCACTTGTATTTGGATTCCATTTTCTGATCATCTATATATATAAAGTACACTATTCCCTCATTCTCCTGCTGCCACGTCATAAAATAGGGCAAGGAAAAAGCAACACCTGTCTCACAACAAAATTAATCTTGCTTTCTTTTGGTTTCTAATGGGCTTTAATGGGCTTGCGAGTTTCAAGTTTTTAATAACTTCATTTGGGCTGAATGATGTAAACAGAAGTTAACCCATTTAAACGTTCGTCTTCTCACTTTCAAGAATGGCTAATCGAGATTTTTTAGGTTTTGTGTATTTTCGCGAGAAACATTTAATAACGGCGTGGAATCCAGTGTTCGTATCGATTCAAGTTCTTCTCACCGGCAATAGAAAACTGAAACCTTTACGGATTATATTAAATCGTCGTCATTAACTCATTCTCCCTATTCATTCAATGCATTTCTTCTTCTTCAAGTCCGTGAATCTGCAACTATAAATACTTGAGTTTGCATCGTATAATTCATCATTTCATGCTTCACTTTCCGTTGTTACTGCCTTCTTTGTTTTGGAGTTTGGGATTTAACGAATTCATGGACGTGTTTCTGCGCGCAGGTTGGATTGAAAGCTCATGGGACAGCGAAGAGGATGGTTTTCTTCCCGGCAGTTAGGAAGGAGACGGTGACTGTTTTAAGACCACCGTAGTGGGATCGAGCTAGGAGAGAGTAGATTCGGGGAGTTCGTCTCCGATGGAAATGGCGAAGGAGATGGTGGTTGAGTAGGAGCTGCGGATGGTACTGAACTGAGGGAGATATTAGGAGAGAGAGCGTGTGAAGGAAAGATGCCACGTTAGTGGAGGTTGGGAAGAGGAATGGTTTGACCGAATGTGGTGTTACATATCCCGTTGGAGCAGAGCAGTCGTGTCTTATCCTTTGGTCTCCACATACCGGCGAAAGAAATCCGGAGACGTTAAGCAAGTGAGTCGAGTCCAAACGTCGTCTATAACGTCATCATTAACAACAACTTCCCAATCCTCTCATGATCTCTCATTCAACGCCTCTACCATTACTTGGATAGAGTGGAACTGCGAGTGTAAATATGTAAGTCCCAATCCTCTGCATATCATCACTTCAATCCTTTTGACTTTCAAATTCGGTACGAGAATGTCAAATTTGCAACGTCTGGTTTCGGAGTTGAAGGCTGGTAGGTATAGGGAGACCATTGTGAAAAGGCTTATGCATTTTTGGGAAGAACAGAATGTGAATAAGGGTGGTGATCTCATGGCTGTTTATATTGCTTTGGTGGCTGAGAAGGTATATTTTTCTTCACTTATGCTCTGATATTTTACACCAAAAGTAGAGCTTATTATTTCTACTAACTCGACTCCCCGTTTCTATTAGGTTCTCGGAGAAGAACAGTTTTGTTGAGATTGCAACGTTGCATTAACCCTATCCCTACGTTGAATCTCTCTTTGTATTTACAACATGGTAAACTCTAGGACAAGACAAACAAGAGCTGCGACTCCTTCCTGGCATGTTCTTTGAATCATTGCCACTTCTTAAGATTTCTCACGCACACATCAGGTATATCATATTTAAGTATTTCCATCTCCTTTAAAACAGAGATATTTGTCTTCAAGCTTTTGTTATCCCTTAAGACAATCATATGGTTTCTAATTCTACATAGAGATTTTGGTGTTACAATTGGCAGAGGAAAACAAACTACTAAAACATAAGCTACTGTGAATGTGTTTGCTATAATCGTATTATGCTTTATGTTTATGGTCTGAAGCAGTTATAACTAACTTCACAATGGACCAGACAAGTAGATTATGAAACCACGAGGAGCTTCTACGATTAATGGGAATGATGATAATGATTCACATAATCAAATGAAGTTATAGCTTTACAACAAATGCTTCTTGATTGCATAGCTTTTGGCCATTTTTGACCCGCTCATCATGGTTCACTCTTACTAATCCTCAAATTCAAAATTGGTATATTTATTTTCTACCTCCTTAGATGGCTTTGACAGTCAAATCTTCAGTATTTATATTGTTCTTTCTGAATAATTTGTCTCTTGGGTCAGAAAAATGAATTAGATATATTCTCTTCTAAATTATGTTTGTATAGATAACAAATTTAACTCCAGCATAAAGTTACAATATTGGAATGTACATGTCTTCCTTATCCTATTTATTCACTGTATGCACATTCTTTTATGGCAGAAATAGTAGATAGTCAGGGTCTCAAGTCACCCTCTTGATGATTTCACCCGGCGGAAGAAGACATAAAGCTATCTACAGTTCCAAAAACGGTGAAGATCTTGAAATGTTGAAATTCCATGTCTATACCTTTTCGTCGGCGTTCTTGCTCAAGAAACCAGCCGCGCTAAATGGATAATCGTAAAAGAAATCGGGCGTAAGTTGTAGAAACAGTAACTGTGTGTTCTCTCTCTCTCTCTCTTTTGAGAAAGGGCTTTAGTAACTGAGTTTCGCTTTTGGTGTATGTTTCTTATTTGATGACAAGTGTACATAATGGTAAATTGCTCTGTGACGTATACATTCCGTGTTAATTCATTCAGTCATTCTTATCTATTTTTATGAGTTCATTTACAACTATTATTTTACTTAACTATTTGATAGTTTTAAAAATATGTAAAAGTGTATTTATATGTTACAATGATACCCAAAGCGAAGGTTTCTTTTTTCATCAATTGAATCCCTAGCAATCGTTACTTTTCGCTATCATATTTTTAATAGTTTTCATCAATAAAATAATACTGTCATTTACTCTTTTGAGTCAAAAAAAAAAATTTCACTTATGCTACAAGTTCCACTGTTTGAGTATATGATAGAGATAATCATAAATTGGTTAACATAAAACAATTTCTAATGTATTTTACTATATTTTAAGAGAAACTATAATAAAGTTTAAGTTTACTCTAATTCTTCTGTAAAATAACATTTCATCATAAAGTACGATAACAAATTATATTTATAGAAGAGAAATAACAAAAGTTATTTTAAAAGATAAATACAAGTGGGTTAAAGCATATATATATATATATATATGTATATATATATATGTCTCTAAATATTATTATAGAAATAAATATAGAATGTCTTGAAGACGTTCTAAGAAAATTTTATTCTTTTCATAAACGCATCTTACTGCTTATAACCCATACCTGCGCATATTTTAATATTTTATTATTAAAATCAGACTTTATATAAACAAAATAAATCAAGTAAATAACAGAAATTAACGATTCTAATTGATGGTAAGTGTTGATGTATCAAAACGTATATTCTATGTCATGTTGTTGAAATCTTATAAGAGATTATATTCCCATTTATTTGGTTGTAAATATTTTCCTAACCTATATAAATAAAATTAAAAAATGATTAAAATAAAAATTTCTTCACAACAATATTTGACTAATAAAAAATATACAGACACATGCATGATAAATATAGTTTACGCTATAAATAGGACTAAAATCTCTGCAAACCATCTAAAAGTTTTTGTACTTCGGTAATGGAACTCCAAATAGTATGTATTTCAAAGTTTAAGAAAAGTATGTTAGTTGTTTTAGGAAAATAATCTTCTCTGTTTATAAAACTTAAAATATTTAATTTAGTTCAAATGCAACTTCGGATCTCCTCCAAATCTTGACAACAAAAACATCTTGGTAGCTGATCTTGGGTGGAACATAGAAACCATTATGAATCTCTACCCACACAATCTGAAATCCTATGCTTAAGATTTAAGACCAAGCAAAAAATGGTCCAGAGATGTTCATAATTGTTTCTAACAAACAATAGAGCTTATTTTACCAAAACTGAGTATCACCAAACAATAAACTTAAGAAATGAGACCGATGAACACCAGGAACAACATTCCCAACCCATGAACACCATTTCCAACCGAATTGGATGGCTAATGTTTGGATTGCCAATTTCTCACCAAAGTTGAGATTTTCATTTTGGAAAATTATGCAAAGGCCTTACGGCTGGCGAGAATCTCAAAAAGAGTCATATACATTAGTGGTTAGATACAAGTTATTCAACTGCAAATGACATACAACTCAATCACGGTGATGCCATAGAAGTAAAAATTCAAAACAAAAATTACTTACAAACAAACTAACCAACAACTTAAATTAATAAAATATCTCAATACCAACTAAATGTTCTTTACGCGATGTCTCTATATTGAAAAAGAAGTGTTATGGAACTAATATGATCTTTATAATGCCACCAAAAAAGTGGCATCTCAATAATCTGGAAAAATTGATGCAGTGATTTTTATTACTATAAACAAACGGAGAAGTTCTTGGATTTGGTTTTACGGTGACTAACAAATGCCTACATTCATCGACCACTACTCAGTTTTCACACTTTCCAGTTTCAATGTTTTCTTATTTTGATTAGATTTGCTTTATTACCTTCTTCACATTCAATATAACATTCTACTTTTAATAAGAAATGCAATTTCAAATAATCACCACTTCCACTCCAATAGCACATCGAAAGACTATGATTTCAACATAAAAGGTACTTACTCTTATAACATACACCAAAAATTTACCCACGACCCAATCCTTCCAAACCCAAAATATCACAAACCACAAATAACTCACCGAATATAGGATCATATTTTTGTAAACGGAAACAACAGGAAGACCATTTGGAGCCGTCACAGCATACCAATGCCACATCTCTTTAATATAGAAACAATTGTTGTTTTTTTGGAATTTTCATGTTTACCACATTATTGGTGTCATTATTATTTTTAGCTTTATTAAAGAGACATTTTTACAAATACCTTCTTTTTTAAGAGTTAAAAAATTCTTAGATGAATTAATATCCTAAATTTCGCTATCCAAAAACTTACCCCACCCCTAAACTCTAAATCCTAAAACTTAGATTAATTAATTTTAGGGTTATAGATGTCTTTTTTTCTTAAAATAATAGTAAAATGATTAAGGTAAACATGAAAAGTGGTAGTAGGAATATTGTATTTTGGATCATTTTCATGTTTCTGGACAACAGAAAAAACTATTGTAAACAAGCAAAACATATCGTATCACATATAATTCTTCCTCACCTAAAATTTTCTCAAAGAAATGAATCATATTATACATATCTCTTGCAAATGCAAAGCTAAAGCACAAACCACAAAATCATACAAAAATAATAACCTAGATCACAAGTAAATTATATCCCGCCCGTAAGGCGGGCCAACCCTAGTCTATCTATTATTATAAAGAAGAGTGTCTCTCTTCTGTGAAGCTGCCACGTCATCAATTCGAGCATCCTGGGCGTGACACCTGTCCACTTCTTCAAAACTCACCGTTTCATTAATATGAGTTTGATGTGGGTTTTGTTTAGTGTTTGGGCTTTAGGTTATGCCAATGGACCCAGCAGCCTGATACCGAGCAAATTAATCTAAACATCTCATCCTGCATTCCGTTGGAATTTAGGGTTCATCCCATTCTTTGTTCTCTACCGTACGGGAGACTGATTTTATTAAGTTGACGTGACGATTCCGTTCATTAGGGGTTTCGGTCCGTGTCCTTTAGCTTTCTTTCATCAATCGAAACTAAAGCAGTTACAGATCCATCGCATTGAACATGTTCTTATCTCCTTTAGCCACGATCTATTCAATATGATGTTAGGTATCTGCGGGTATAAAAAGGTTTGCTTGACCCGTAAAATACACCAGTTCTTTTTTCTCCTTCTCGATACGAAGGTAATTTCGGCTTCACTATGTTGTTTTTTTAATTTTTTTATCCTTCTTTGCGTTGATAATTTTTTGATTATCGAACTTTCAACCCTAATAGTTCGTTCAACAGAGATCAATTTGTTCATGTCTTCATTATCAAAATTATTCCCGAGAAACTTTCTTATCTTAAATCATGCCAGTTTGGTGGGAGAAGTAAGCTTGAAGTTCCTTACTGTCTTTATGGCTGTGGAGGTTCGTCTCGCTATCCTACGCCACAAGGTCCGGGATATCTAAGTAGAAGTTTGAGATGAAGAAGCATTTGAACATGCTGAACAAACCTGCTGTCAAGAGAATTCATGTAAGATAAATCTATTATCTTCTTCTTTTTGAGTATTTTCTGCTTGGGCTGATTTTGGTAAGTATCATAATCTGGTTTATATTCTTTTACCTTTTGGGTTTGTTTATTTTATTCTAATTGAACATTGAGTTCAAATTGTGTCGAGATTTTTTTTTTGAAAAGGTTTATCTAACGAAAGTTTATAGCTTTTGGATTTGATACAAATCCCAAACAGTGATGTAATTGCATCTGTTCCTATCATAAAGCAACTAGATTTTGATCATCCTTTCCTCAAAGATCACAAGATTCAGATACATAGATACAACTTTTACTTAGATTTTATTTGGGCTTTGTGTTTTATGTTCTAAGTGCTGATGTTTAGTTTACTTGCGGTTCCTTCTCTAGATGAAGCCTAACTACCATCCTGAGGGACTCTTTGATAATAACAAAATGTCTTTACGAAGTCAAAAATTGAAGGAGATACATATCCCTAAGCTATGGTATCGGTATGGTAAATGAAGGAACCCTTACCATGAGGAGCACAAAGGAAGATGATATGTTTAGAGATAGTTCATTCAAATGATATGGCAAGAAGAAGCGGAGAATTTTCCTGTTTCCTAAATCTGAGGAACCTGACCGCATGAACAAAAGTGGTCATCCGATGAGTCAAAGTTTCTTCTTTTTTGTTGGTTTCTTTATCTGAGATGTGTTATTTGTTTTGGTTTGTTGAACTGTAGCATGCCATCGCTTATGTGGAAGGGGATAATAACTATCGAGCTAAAGCAACTACAAATGTGTAGGAGCAAAAGATACAGCAGCAGCACGAGTTCACCTTCTCGCAGATATGCCTTCTCAGTGACTTATTCAGACACTATCTTTAGCAGCATAGAAGCTGGTAATATCCCTCCTAGACGTGCCACGTCATCAATTCGGTTAAGCTAAGCGTGACACCTGTCCCGTCAATCAAAACTCTGCGTACTCTGTTAATTTAGAGAAGTAGAGCCCATTTCATGAAAGGGCCCAATATTGTTTAGTGGAGACACCGACTAGCCTCTGCTTCGTCTCCTTTGGGCTGACCTCGCTGCCGTAATATCGAAAGATGTTCTGTCTACTGCCACCGAAGATACGGAGGTTTAACGGTTGTCGATGGACTCACAACACATTTAACGTCGTCGTAATGCCACTGGCTCCTCTCACTACGTCTCCTCTCTCAATGGTTGTGAATCTACACCTATAAAAAAGGAGTTTGATTCGGTGAAGTTTTTTCTTCTTCTTAATCACATAATCTTCACAAATCCACACACCCAGAAGGGAAATCTCTTCCCATCTGCTCGCCGATTTGAAAGCATACTCTCTCTCTCTCTCTCTCTTTCTTTTTTCATCTTGATTATGTTACTTCGTTTTGATATTTGTTTGATACAATGTTATTTAGTGTTATTTCTAATTCTTCATCTCACTTTCAGTAACCGGTAAGGCGAGATGAAGCAGAAAAAAAATTGGTTCATCAGTCAAAGGATGAGGAATTAGCACAGCTATCCATCTTCTTCCACTGTCTTGAAGAACAAAGGCAAAAAGTATACTATATAAGTATATATTTACACAACGTTTTTCATGGTCTTAAAGACATATCCTAAACTTATAGAGTTGACTCGAGTCTGAAACAACTTTGTGTAGATGAAAGCAATGCAGGTGATATGTCGTTTTGCATAGAAAGAACAAATATATGGAGTGAATTTGGGAGAATGGGATTTGAAGCAGTGTTTAGGAGGCTTATGCAGGAGAATTTTTGTGCAATTACAACATAGTAAGTAGTTTGGATATGTGATGCCATATATTTTATTAGTAGTACACAAACCAACCATGAAAAAAGAAGACTCAAGCTTTCATTTGATTTTTTTTTTTTAAATGGATAGTTTTTCTTATTGTTAGTCGCATGTTTAATGTTTTCACTGGGTTAAGTGTGGCTCTTAGGAACTATGCTTTGAAATTGATTTGATTATTGAGTGACGTTTTGAGTTCTTGGGTTTTTTCACAATATTATAATTACAAGCGTTACATAGATGTATGAAAAACAAAGATTAATACTAAGAAAGACTTCAATGATGAATTATGCTTTCGTCGATCAGAGGAGCATGAATCTAGATGAGGGAAGTTCCATGAAATGTTCCAGAATTACATTACTTTGTTGTATCATGCTGTCAAGAGAGCCAACACATATCTGTAAGTGTCAAAGGTAATCTGGTGATGAGAGAAAATCTAGCTTTTAGACACAGATTAGCCAACTCACTTGATAGGGTAAAAGTATTTGGCGTAGTTGTTGAATGTATTTTCAGCTATCCTTTTGTTGGCAATTTCTGTTGTATTTTTTCTTTTTTTTACTGCAGCATGCTTTGTTTAGAGGGCTTCACAACCTTATTATGAAAGAGATCATAGAAGTTTTAATAGACAAAGAAAAATCTTGGAATAGTTTGGTCTTTGTCACATACCAAATTATTGATCTTTGTCAAACATCCTCTGTTGTTTTGCCGCTTACCATAGCTAAACCATTTTTCTTAAACCTAAGTTGTATAGTCTTTGCGAAGTATATGTAAGAGAACGCACTTTATGCTTTTTGAGCATGTGATGAATTTTGTTTAACTGGTGAATTTATTTGTACAATAGAATAATGGCAGAGTTTAATTTGCTGATATATGAGCTGACATAATTTTGATCAGGTGGATTTGGCTACTTGAGTATCTCTCGGGCATTATAAAATTTTAATCACCAGCCTATAGGACTTAACCTCAATCTCTTTATAATAAACAAATTTAATGGCAAATAAAGATACCAAATAAAAAGGACAACCACATAACTAAGAAAGTCACACATACTCCAAAACAAAACTCATCAATCTATAAATATTATAAAACAATAAACTTTAGGAATATAAATTTTCAGCGCGAAGCGTCAAATCTGTTATCTTTGAGTTTGTTTTGTTTATCCAAGGGTGCTTTGGATAGAGTCGAATTTGTCTGATATAATGAAGAAGCATGAGTAGAATTAGACAAGAGATTCACTGAAACAACAACGCACATAAATATTTCAGTCATTCCACATGTTGTATAAAACACATTTAAAATATTTTAACAAAAAACTAATATATGAATATTGGTATATTTGTTTATTGAAAACAAAATTAGTCGTCTAAATTAATTTAAAAATAAAATAAAATACAAAAATAAAAACAAACACTTAATAGATTCATATATACAACTCTAATAGATTAACACACTCACAACCAAATAAACATAAGAGAAAAACTTACACAAAAATTATACTTTAAACAAAAACTAATATTTCACAATCCGCGCGTAGCGCGGACCGACCCTAGAAAACACTACTTGTGGATTGTTTAATACAATATTAGTATAAATAATAAAAAGAGTGATAAATGTGGATTGTTTAATAAATTTTCAATAATTTAAGTGAGATGTCAATTTGTGGTGAGTTTATTTGATGAGGTGGCAACCTCACATGAGAGAAAACACTACTTTATATATAAAGATACTAAATATATTAACACAATATTAAATAGTCTATATATTTTAATGATTAAATATGAATTAAACACAAACCAATTGTCAACTTTATATTTTAAATATTGTTTTAACATAATTTTAAACAAACATTTTAATAATTAAAGATGATTTAAACCCAAACCAATTTTAATTTTAAAAAATTTAATTAATATTTTAGCTTAAATATTAAAAATATAAAATTAAAACTTTTTGTTGTACTAATATATTTATATTTTAAGTAATTTAAATAAGTTAATAATCATTTACATCATATATTTTATAACTGAAATAAATATTTAAATAATTTATAATTTAAATACAAGTAAATAAACAGAAAAATATGAATAGTCATTTATCATTTGATATCATAGACTATAAAAACATGAGAACTTTTTAAAATAAGTATTCAACAATTTATATTGTTTCATTAAGCACTATAATCATCTACAATATATAAAATCATCTACGTCATTTATGTTATATTATTTTAATATTTATTTTTAATATATATATTGGTTTTAAATAAATATTAAAATATTTTTATTATTTTATAATTTAAATAATGTAAATAAACTGAAAAAATATGAATAGTCATTTACCATTTGATATCATAAATGAAAAACAACATAAATTATTAAAAATAGTATTAATAAATTTAGTTTTATTAATCTATTTGTGTTAATCTTTAAATTTTCTATTGAAAAACTAATGACCAGTGTTAATCAAAATTTATACTTAATAATACTTTTAACATTATATATAAGTAAAAAAATTTAAGTAAAATCAGAATATTAATCAATACAATAAAATATTTCAATTTAATGATAATATATAGTAAATTATTAATATGTGACATGCCATTTATATTAAATAAATTTAATGTCAAAAATCATATTATAAAAATCAATTAATATCATTTTGTTTAGCATATCATAATTATTTATTTGGATAACATGGTATACTTGGACATTAATTATAATAACATATACAAAATTCAAACAAACATTTATCTTTATGACCAATAAACTTATTAGTTTTTCAAGTTGCATAACTAATTTAAAATATGTTTAGTATAATGCATTATCCATATTTCTATGTTAAATTCAGATAGCCATAGTTATAAGAAATTTGCTTATTAAAGTCAAAATAGAACAAATATCGAAAATAAAATAACACATTCACATTTTCGTGAATTGTTTTAATAGTTAAACAATTATATGATTTATAAAAAGGATGATAACAAAATAGTGAAGTTAATGTAACTTATTATTGAAAGTAAAATAAAATAAATAAATAAATCATAAGTTATGTGAACATAAGATCTAAAGTTATTATATCTAAATAATTTTGAAAAATAAAATTCATTACTTACTTACTAACTTAAAAATTTTAAATGTAATCTCAATACTGATAAGGAAAAAAAAATATACCTCAAGAGTTCAACAAGAGACGCAATATCAAATAAAATGACAAAAAATAAAGAAGAGAAGAAGTGCAAATAAATGATTTATACAAAATAAACAAATTAGAAAAATGTACACGGACATAATACAAATAGAACATAAACTTATTTAAACAATCACAATAATCGTATTAAAAAACTTAGTCAACTGAGCAAAATTAAGACTTGACCATTTTACAACAAACAAATCCAACGAAAAAAGATAAGAAAATAAGAAAAATAACAAAATAAGAATGATCAACACGTAATAGAACCAAGCCCTTTAAAACTAAACAAAAAATTTAAGCAGTTTTGAGGTTGTCACATGGGATTCTAGGTCAAAAAGTCATCTTCTAACAACGCGACACGTGTCCCAAACATTAAAACACTGCGATTTATTAAATATAGCAGTATAACAACATGTAACTTATATAATATAATTAATAATATATAATTTTATGATATGATCTTCATATTTAAAATGTTGATTTATGCAATTTTATATTTTATTTTAATTTTGAAATTCTTTTTTCACTTTTATCAAACTAAGTAAAACATTTTTTTGTGACAAATATTTGTGCTAATATTTATTTATTTAACAATATTATAATTTTATTAATTTTTAATTCATGAACTTTATTATTGATATTAACTTTATATATAGTAGAAAAAAAGCAGAAAACATATTTAACTTAAAAGTTATAATATAAAAAACTTTTTATGTTTTAGTAAAAGTGATATCTAATTCATAAAATACTACAAAAGCTAAATATATTTATTGTTTTTTGGTATTAAACTTAATAGATCGAATACGAGTGGTATATAAACCAAACCAAATCAAAGTATATATGGTTTTATTATGGTTGCTATTTTTATAAATCAAAATATCTAAAATTCGAAATCCGGATTGAACATCTCTACAAATTAACCAAAACTACAAACATATGTAAGATTGTTAAAAAACCCACAAATATGGTATTAGAAGTTAAAGACTTGGAGATTTCTTGACTAACAAGTAAATACTCACACCACTCGAACCAAAAAAAATTACAGATACATACAACAACCTTATTTTCCGGTAAAAGAAGTATCAAACATGATTCACAAACCTATTAATAACACCTTACAAAAAAGGTTGAGCCCAACACTTTTAACAAACCTAGGATAATACATCCAATCACTAGAAGAACTTTCATAAAGTCCAACCAAACATAGTCGATTCAAAACTCACCAATTTTTAAAACATACAATACACATCTTTTGCAAATGCAAACCTATAACACAAACCATAAAATCATATAAAATTAATAATCTAGATCATAAGTAAAGTATATCCCGCCCGTAGGGTGGACTGACCCTAGTACTCTATATAATATTATACATCCTTTTGTAGCTATATATATATGTGTGTGTGTGTGAGGGTTTAAGTCGTTTTTGTGGACTTTGTGCCTTTGTTTGCCACTTTGTGTAAACTTTGGAGACAGATTTTCTCAAAAAAAGTTTCTAAACTATTAGTATTTAATTATGAGTATATTAATGTTATATTTCTCAAAAGATATTTCGGGTTAAATTTTTAAAAATTGAAATATTTGGGGTTGTATTTTTCGTAAGATATTAATAATTAAATATTGTTAAAGTAGCCGAAATATGAATAGTATTTCGACCGCTTTTGTTGAAAATTTTAAAAGGATGTGGGGCCCACTGTCACTATTTGCACAGTAACTCAACTTTCTCTTTTCTATATATACGATCATTGCGATCGATTGTAACCTCATCCTTTTCTCCCTCTTCTCTCT